>PVKE010031581.1:0-18959 GCA_004027555.1 Craseonycteris thonglongyai
TTTTTTGACAGAGACAGAGAGAGACAGAGAGACAGAGAGAAGGGGGAGGGCCCAGAGCAGTCTCCATCGTTGTACGTCATCAGTTTTTGACATGGTTTCGTTCCACACAGGTGGGCGGGCGGGGGCCACGCAGAGCGGAAACTGGGCTGTGAGCCTCTTGCATGGAAAGCACTCCCCGGTTAACATATGGATCTGCATGGGCCAGGGCTGAGATCCAATCCTCAAGGCTGCAAAGTGAGCACTTAACCCTCTGAGCCATCCTGGCTTCCCCTATTTTATTGTTTTTTGTTTTTTTTTAAGGTTTATTTATTGTTTTGACAGAGAGAGAGAGAGAGAGATACAGAGTCAGAGACAGAGAGAAGGGGGAGGGCCCAGAACAGTCTCCATAGTTGCACATCATGGGTTTTTCCACATAGTTTCATTCCACAGGTGGATGGGGCTGCACAGGGCAGAATTTTTTTATTGTTTTGAGAGAAGGTGAGAGAGAAAGAGAAAGAGAAAGAGAAAGAGAAAGAGAGAGAATTGAGGAAGGCCCAGAGCAGTCTCCATAGTTGTAGAGCAGTAGTCGTGACATGATTTCATTTCACACAGGTGGATGTGGGACCATGCAAGGTGGAAACTGAAATGGGGCCTCTTTCATGGTAGGTAAGAACTTCCGCCATCAAGCCACCCTGGTTGTTACCAGTTGTGCCATAGTTCAGCATATGGGTTTGCATGAGCTGGGGCCAGGAACTGAACCCCGGACCTCATGATCACAAGGTAAGTGCTCAACCACAGAGAAATCCTGGCATCCTGATAGGATTTCGATATGAGTCTGCAAACAATTGATTTATTATGGCCTCTGTGCAATCAAGCCTTTTTGTTAATGTTAATCTGTATTTGCATCCCAGTATTTGGCTTCCCAGTGCTAGTATCACCACCTCATCTCCATCTCAGATCATTAGGCATAAGATTCTCATAAGGACCTAGATTCCTTGCATGCACAATTTACAATAAGGTTTGTGCTCTTATGAGAACCTAATGCTGCCACTGCTCTGACAGGAAGCGGAGCTCAGGTGGTAATGCCAGCGATGGGGAGCAGCTGTAAAGACCGATGAAGTTTCGTTCCCTGGCTTGCCACTCACCTCCTGCTGTGTGGCCTGGATCAGGCAATAAAATCTAAAAGAGCACATCAGTAGTTTTGCTTTATAGTTGGACAAATTTGCTGCATATAAAGATGAGTCAGCACCTGAAAAAATGCAGAACAGAAGCATTTTGTCCTGCTTATCATTGAAAACACATGCCATTAAGAAGAGGTTTTAAAAATTGTATTATGGACTATCCTGTGTACCATAATATAGACTAGACCATGCAATTGAGGCAGCGCTGATGGAGACCAGCTACACGGGCCGGAAAGAGACCACACCAAAGTGACAACACAGAAAACAGCCAGAAGGTCAGTGACATGCCTCTGATCTTTGGTATTACAAGAAGGAATTCAAATGTATAGTCAATGTGACGATGTATGCTACTTAGTGCACATCTTTTTAGCAAGCTGGGAGAAGAAATTGGCAGAGGTGACAAAACACTGCTTTTCCATACTCAAGTCCACTGTCTTTTAAAGGGAAAGGTGCTTATGTGGGTTTAAAAATGAGGGCTAAGACAAAAACTTTCCTTAGAGTATAAAACACTCATACCAGTACATTCTGTTTCTCTTGGTTCAAGTTATCACCTCAAGTGTTGAATCTGAATATTAAATATATTGCAAACTGTATCTGTCACTCTAGGACTGAAATGTTATTTTTAATGTTGAGCCAAGATATCATCGGGATGCTTAAAAGTCTTGAGTGGTGTAAATAACAAGGTGACTGAGTTTAACTCTTCCCTAAGATGTGTTTCTCAGAAAAAGAAACTGATGATGTATTCTGAAGCATATTTAAATATCATGGCCAAATGCTGAATAAACAAATACTTTACAGAGCTGATACATCGAAAAGTGGATTAAAACTTTATTCCTTGCTTCCTCCTAGCTTTTAAAAGTGAAGATGTTCCCAAATTTAGCATTAATGCAGAAAAGAAAATAGTCTTTCTATTTTCAGAAAGTAGTAAAAAGAACAGTCTGTAATTTCTAGGTTCTTTTTTAATCTGCATAACCAAAATGACTTTGACTATATCCATGTCAGTTTCTTGGTTGTGATATTTATTGTTATATAAGAATATACCATTGAGGGAAACCCAGTGACATGTACATAGAACTTCTATTATATCTTACAATTGTATGTAAATTTTTAACTGTCTTGAAAAGTTAAAGAAAAGTTCAGCATTTTATGATAAAAAGAAAATGGTAGCCAAGTCATGGAAACAACCAAAATGTCCCTTTATAGTTGACTGGATAAAAAAGTTGTGGACGTTTATACAATGGAGTGCTACTCAGTATTGATAAGATGAAATACTGTCATTTGCGACAACATGGATGGACCTTGAGATCATCGTATTAATCAAGATAAGTCAGGCTGAAAAAATCAAGAACCATATGACTTCACTTATATGTGGAATATAAAACTAAAAGTAACAAAGAAATAAAACTCATGGACAAAGTCAATAGTTTAGTGGTTACAGGAGGGTAAGTGGGGAGAGGGTAGGGGAGGAGGTATCAAATATATGGTGATGGAAAGAGAACTGACTCTGGGTGGTGAGCACATAATGCGATACATAGAGGATGTAATGTAGAATTGTACCCTTGGAACCAATGTAATTTTTACCAACCAATGTCACCCTAATAAATTTAACAATTAAAAAAAATCAAATCAAATCAAATGAAGATCTAAAAAAAACCCCAACATAAACATCATTCATTCTCTCTCTCTCTCTCTCTCTCACAACACTGTCATTGTCAATCTAAGCAATATTAATGGAGATCCTCTCAACTCTCCCTACCACCTCTTAACCATAAAAAACAAACAATTGAACAAAACACTCCACCTTCCTGGCTTTATAGTAAATTTCTTTATTTTGAGAATGACCATTGGCAAAACAAACAAACAAACCAACAAACCAACAAACCCAAACAAACCTACAGCAAACTTAATAGTTACTGGCCTAGTTTTTTTAGTATCTCCTTTGAAGTCAGAATCAAGATAAGGAAAGTCACCAGCGTCACTCTTGTTCAACATTGTACTGAAGGGCCGACCAAGACCAGTGAAACAAGATAATGAACTAAAACGTGTAAGAATCGTAAAGGAAAACACAAACTGTCATTATGATCAAATGACATTATTGTCTATGCATAAAATTTAAGAACATTTACAGACATATGTTTTGATAAAGGGGGTTATCGGGTTGTTTCAGGAAAATTTCTCCTTGTTTTTCCCTTCTGTCAACTTGCTTTATAATCAGCATACAGGGATAAGAGTGCCACTTGTTATATAACACCATAAGGAATAGCAAACTCATAAAACAGGAACTCAGATGAAGAATCATGACCTCATCTTTCAAAAAGTTCCTTAGGATCTCTATCAAAAATTCAGTCTACCCCCTGACCTCCTCTAAGAAAATGTGGAATAGTATTTAAGATTCAAAATTATTTTCTGCTTAATTTTGTCATTTTTAATCTATAATTATTAGAATTGTATATGTGGTTTCTACTACATTACAGGTCATACAAGCTTTTTGTAGATTGATGTGCCTATGAATGTAACCTCCATTTATGACACTGTTTTTTAGGGAAAACACATTTTGAGTTTCAAACATTCCTCTGGACTGCAGCCCATTTGTTAGCTGGAGACCTTGGTGGAGAAGAGGGTCTGAGACTTCCCAAATTTGCCACCATCTGGGACACTGTCTTAGACTTCATGAATACCAAATGCAGAAGCCTTAATTTGTGGTCCCTTGACCCACCAGGTAGGACAAATCATTGTTTTAGTTCTGGTTCCATGTTCCACCCAGTTTCCCAAGAAATTTAGAGACTCAGTTCTGTGTCTCTGACTGTAAGACATATTCCCGAAAACCAGGGCTTCACCCTACTGGCTGTTTTGAAAAATATCACACATTGCAAAAAATGTAAGTAATACAGTAAGTTGATTAAAATTGTTCTCCCCCCCCGCCCCCCCACTATAAACACTATTACTGCATGCACGCTCGGGAAGCAGAATTTAAATTGAGAGCTCTGGGTATTGCCAGGGGAAATTTAAAAGGACTGCAAAGGTTAAGTTTTCCAATGCTTTGTTTCCAAAATTTCTTCAAGTATCAGGCATTAAAGGATGCATGTAGCAGTGTTAATAGTAAACCCACAGTATTATGCCCAAGTCCAAGCCCTGAGTGGGTTTTAAACTCAATGAAAGGTGTCCTAAGACACAGAAAGAGGAGAGACACAGAGAGAGAAGAGGAGAAGGCCATGTGAAGATGAAGGCAGAGATTGGAGTGAATGCTGTCTCAAGTCAAGAAATGCTAGGAGGCATCAGATACTGGGAAGGGAAATGAAGGATTCTTCTCTAGATCTCCTGGAGGGAATGAGGCCCTGCCAACCAATACCTTGAGCTTGGACATCTGGTCTCCAGAACTGTGAGACAATGAGTTTCTGTTGCTTTAAGTGACCATGTTTGTGGTAATTTGGTTTGGCCAGTTTAGGAAATGAACACAGTATTCTTCATGAGCTCCTCACATAGCTCACTTGCCTTCTGTCCTTTGTGGTCAGACCTGGGACTGCCACCATCCACCGCCTTGACTCTGTAGTGAGAACTTTGATATATGGACATGTAGCAGGCGTTGAGCTGTGTTACATATATTTCTTCTAGTTTAATTCTTGTAGCAAATCTGTGATCTGGTTATTAGATCCACTTTGAAGTATGGTAACTAAGGTTTTATGAGATTAAGTTGCTTGGTAAAAAACACACAAGTCATAATACTAACTACCATTCCCTGAGCATCTACTGTGTGCTAGACATTGTACTAAATCTTGCAAACATGTTCCCATTCAAACCTTCAGTAACTGTCTGAGGTAGGTAACGTTCATTCAGTCCTGTCACGGGTTTTTACAGAGTACTGCCACATGCCAGGTCCTGTCCTACATGTTGGGGATACAGTGGCAAACAAGACAGCTGATGCTGATACAGACAGTAAAGCAATAAGGGAGTCAAATGTTATGTCTGATCTCACTGAGAAAAATAAACCAGGAAAGGGAAATGGGAATGCTGGGATGGGTGAGGGGAGGGCAGGGGTTGTAGTTTTAACTTTGTGGTCAGGGAAGGCCTCACTGAGAAGGAAAGGCAAAGACAGAGTGATGAGAAAGAGGAGGATTCTAGGGAAATAATTCCAGGCTCATCTCTATTGTCCGTAAGAAGATTCCGAGGCTCTGGGAGGTGACATGACCTGCCAAGGCCACACAACTCTTCATAATAACGAAACAACTGTGTGGAAGGTACTTCAAAGTCCTTATTTATAATCACTACAATAACCTTGCCAAGCAAATATATGACTATTGTATATATTTTATATTATATTTATACTTGCTAAAATGGATGATTAATACAGACAAGGACCTTGCTTCTTAGAGAGGTAAAGTGATCTGCCAAGCTGAGGTCAATGGCACAGCCAGGATCCAAACCCAAGTCTCCATGCACATGCCCTGTCTACTGCCATAAATGAATGCCTGCTGGCTGCCACCTCATGGCAAAAGTTCCACACGATCATAGGCCCCTAGGTGCCAAAGGTATGTAGGCTGTCAATTTATGTGAGAGAGGAAGTGGGAGCTGTGGAAATGTCCTAAACCTTCCTCTCTCCAACTCAGAGGTTGACACTTAGGCCAGCTGAATGCATATACATAATCTATTTCCTTTTCCCTATAAATCCTCTTGGGTCCCACTCATTTTTTTGGTCATTAGGGGATAGGGAATGTAGGGACAGGTTAAATTTTTATTCTGTTATTTCATTCCCTAAGGAGTCAGTTACTTTCACCAGCAATTCCTTGATTAAATATGAAGACTAGTATTTGATTTTCAGCATATTAAAAAAAAACGTTTTGTTGATGGTTATTTGTTCAATATTTGTTCAATATTTGTCTGCACCTCAAACTGTGGAAGTCTGCCATCTAGTGGCTGCAATGTAAAATTACTTCCTATCTGAGTTCAATGCTTGGAGAATTTCAGGTGTGTCTTCATTAATTTAGAAACAGAAAATTATCAATCAGAGTTGTACAGATAAGCAAACATCTCCTATTAAAAAGTACAAATTTGAACAGAAATCCTACATAACAGAGAACTAGGTTGTAGGAGAATCAACAGTTTATTATAAATACTGGTTTCCTGATATTATTGAGCCTCTAATGGTTAAATTATCCAGGCTTTTCTAAAAACATTTAAATTAGGGGTGCCCAACCTTTTTGCTTCCATGAACCACATTGGAAAAAGAGGAATTGTCTTGGACCACACATAAAGTACAATAACACTAACAATAGCTGATCTTAAAAAAAAAATCACAAAAAAATCTCATAATGTTTTAAGAAAATTTGTGAATTTGCATTGGGCATATTCAAAACTGTTTTGGGCTGCACGTGGCCCACGGGTCTCAGGTTGGACAAGTTTGGTTTAAATACTTGTGAGGTTGAGAGGTAATGAGTGTTTAGCAGGTTTCAGCCATGGAGAGGCTCAGTTATGTAACTGAGTTTTACATTCTTTCTGGTTAAAGTACAGATGATATTTCTCAGGACATATTGGTCTAGGGGTAAAAAGGGGGGTCTTATTAATAGTAAAAAAAAAAAGTCTTTGTCTACTTGTCTTTTATGCATTATTGTGGGTCCTTCCTCTCCGACTTAACCCCCTCCCCAGAAATAAATGCCCTGTGTTGGGACTTTGGGAACTAAGTTGTAGCCTCAGCACAACTTGTCTGGCTGTAGCCAATTGGGGTGCTGAATTGTGAAATGATGTCTAGGACTGGGTTATCTCTGAGCTGTCTTCCCGCCCTGACACCCCGAGCTCTAGGAGGAAGCAATGGTTCTAGCAGGGCCGGTGGACAGGGTCTGTTAAGCGAGAATGTAAAGTGGGTGCTGAAGGCAGTCTTGTCTGCCCTGGGCATCTATCCTGAGTCCAACTCCAGACAACAGGTGGCAGCTAACTTGTTAATCGTCTGCTGGCTTATTTAACAGATGGCTACTGAACTGCCATCTTGAGATTGTGCCAATTGGCAGGCCAGGTAAGTGCAGAAATGAACGATTCTGGTGTGAACAAAAATGCCATTTTTCTTACTCCTCCCTAGGGCCTCCCCCCAGAACCAGGCATCTTCTAGGTTTCAATAAATACAACGTGATCTGAACATATGTGGAGTGGGTGTTGCAGGGGTGGCTTAAGCATCAGCTGAGATGCCCAGGGTGTAGCAGCGTGAGTCGCAATATATGCACAGGGGCAAAGGCGGGGGTGAGTGCTGGCTCTGCTGTTGTGCTGCTGGGGGAAGTAACTCGACATCTCTGAGTCTCAGCTCCTCACCTGCTTAATGGAACCCAAAGTCCACCTGTGCAGGTTGGGGCTTCGGCTGCAGGAAACAGAAAATCTGACTCAACCTGCTGGACAAGGCAATATGGCCTCTCCTGTCTGAGAGATTTCTTACAGGTCTTGCCTCACATCCAACCAACTGACTCTCCCTGGAGAGAAAGTGTTGACTAAACAGGTTCCACCTCTGGCCCAAGGGAAAGGGTCTGTGCCGAAGGAAGCTCTCAGCTGTGTGGTCAGTGGACAGAGGGACAAAAACCCGGGGGGAGAATGATGAGGGGCGGGTCGCCTGACATGGGGCTAAGAAGATGATGCATGGGAAATTTTGTTTTCTGTAAATTTTAAAGTGTAAGATTACCATTATTTTTTAATGATAGGAGTATGACTTCATTAAATCTGATGTTTCTTTCAATTCTGCCCCTGTGGGAATTTTCAAACAATAGCCATTTCCACTGGCCTGATGATTCGTATAATTGTGCCCAGGAATGCTGCTGGATAACAAAATGCTCACTAGTCACGTGCTTGGGGCACCAACAGGACAGTGGTAAAGCCCAACAATAATAAAAACTGGGAAGCCGGGATGGCTCAGTGAGTTAAGTGCTCGCTTTACAGCCCCGGGGACCAAGGATCGAATCCTGGCCCCAGCCCTTGAGGACTGGTATGCGAAACTGCGGTGTGCTTCCCATGTGGAGGCCCCCAGTTCAGGTCTTGCCCCCCTCCCCCCACCCCTGGTTCAGCCCCTGGCTTGAGGGGGCGTGTCTCCCATGCGGGAGGCCCCCAGCCCAGTTCCTGCCCTGCGCAGCCCCCGCCCACCTGTGTGGAACTAAACTATGTTGAAAACTGATGACGTTCAACTATGGAGACTGCTCTGGGACCTACCCTTCTCTCTGTCTGTCAAAAACAATATAATAAATCTTAAAAACAAAAAAATAATAAAAGCTACCATTCCCCATCTTCAAAATAGCCACTAGCAACCCAAATGAGAGAAATCTAGGGAAAAGCTCTAACGTCAGTCAGCATTTCCATTATGTTTTGTGTCATTTTACAAAATAAAAATTTAGGGGGGCTTAGTATTATTTTTATTGTGAACTCATGTGGAGGCATTATAACATTTTCATGCTCAGGGGTGTTGATGCATAAATTTCCCAAACTGGAAAATGCAGTTATTTCTTAGACTGGGAAAAAAAAAAAAAAAAATCAGATACCCCCTTTTTCGGTTATTTTTTCTCTATGATAATAATACAATTTTTCTATATTTCTAATCTGATGATAGATATAATACAAAATTATAACTCTCAAAAAAGAACTGCCTTCTACTAGTCAGTGATATTGCCAAGGGAGAGGCAGAAAACTTTCCCTTTGGTCTTAATGTTCCTATTAATGATTTGGCTAAAGGCATAGAAGAAATGACTATCAAATGTGGGCCTATGTGACAAAGATGGGGAGAAAGAGCTAATATTATAAAGGAGAGTCTTAAAAGTCAACATGAATGGTCAACAGGCTAAAATGCTGAGCTGAGACCAATAAAGTGAGGTTCAACAGAGATTAATTAATTAAGATTAAAATTAAGTTTAACACTTAATTTTTAGCAAGTAAAGGGAAGAGGAAAAAGACCTGGTATTTTCTCAGGCTTCTTATAGGAAAGCCATACAGTCCCAGTCAGCTTAATCAGAATGGGGCCCAGATTCTGTATCTGGTGCCTCTCAGATAAGACTTGGCCACTGTATTGTAAGAAGGGCATTGGCAAACTGATGAAATTAGCTAATAAAATAAAATAGTTACAATTTTCCTCAACATGAACAAAATAAACCCTTTATATATCTTAGCTCTGATTTTCAGTGACCTGGAAAACAGATATTATTGCCCACATTTTACAGAAAAAGGAAATTAACCAGAGAGGTTATCACACACTTTCTTCCTCCCCATCCCCCCCCTCCCCCGCCGGCCAAGTTAGAAAGTTCAGTTTGAGGTTATGTGCTATTTTTTTATTAGGCTGAGAATGTCCCAACAAAGAGCATAGGGTTGGAGCAAATTCTGCACATGATACTGTAAGAGATTGGACTATGCTAACCCCTTAAATGACTTTGGCCTAAGTATTATTTTGAGCTGGAGACAACTGGGAAACAACAGATGCCAAAGAAAGATCCCTGCACCCCTTACCTCCATTTGCTTAAAATACTTAATCTCTTCATGCCTAGAAGGCCTATCAACCCAAAGATGGCACAGGGAGATGTCTGCATAAGAAGTCATATTAAAATAACCCTTATTTGCCATTAGTTTTCCACATATATCTTACCTTTCCACAGTTTTCTGTCCCTAAAACCTAAACTCCTTTTTCTTTGCCTTGTCCCTTCTCTACAAAAATTTTTTCTTGCACATATACTGTAGTTTGTTTATTTTTTCCTTTTTTTTAATTGTTAAATTTATTGGGGGTGACGTTGGTTGGTAACAATTACATAGGTTCCAGGTGTACAATTCTATAGGACATCGTCTATGTGCAGCATTATGTGCTCACCACCCAGTCAGTTCTCTTCCCATCACCATATGTTTGATGCCTCCTCCCTACTCCCCCACAACCTCCCCCTTACCCTCAGGTAACCACTAAACTGTTGACTGTGTCCATGAGTTTTGTTTCTTTGTTACTTTCAATTTTATATCCCACCTATAAGTGAAGTCATGTGTTTCTTGATTCCTTCTCTACAAATTTGTTGCTCTTTGTTAAAATGATTTTTAAGGCCAAGATCTGATCACTGAGTTTCTCCCATGCACACTTGTAAATAAACTGTTTTTCTCTTAATTTTTTTTGAAGATTTATTCTATTGTTTTTTAAAGATCTATTTTATTGTTTTTGACAGAGACAGAAAGAAGCGGGAGGGCCCAGAGCAATCTGCAGTTTTTTACATGGTTTTGTCCCATGGGGGCCTCCCCATGGGAGGCACATCCCCGAGAGCCAGGAACCAAAAGAGGGGCAGGGGAGGGGTGGAGAACTGAACTAGGAACCATGTGCATGGGAAGCACACCCCAGTTCAGCATATGGGCTTGCAGGGGCTGCAAAGTGAGTGCTCAACCCGATGAGCCATCTGGCTTCCCCTATTCTATTGCTTTTGAGACAAGGGAAGAGAGAGAGAGAGAGAGAGAGAGAGAGAGAGAGAGAGAGAGAGAGAGAGAGAGAGAGAGAGAGAGAAAAGGAGGGCACAGAGCAGTCTTCCTAACCACACATCATTAGTTGTGACATGGTTTCATTTCACTTCACACAGGTGGATGTGGAGCCCTGAGGGGTGGGAACCGAACTGGGGGCCTCTCTCTTGGGAGGTGAGAGCCCTCCCCTCTGAGCCATCCCAGCGGCCACCAGAGCTGTGCCACAGTGCAGAATGTGGGATTGCACAGGCTGGCCAGGAATCAGACGCCGGTCCTTGTGACTGCCAGACAAGCACCGAACCACTGGAGCTATCCTGGCATCCCCTCTTGTTAATAATTTTTGTCAGTTTAATGTTCAGGGCTCCAGCCAGAGAACCTAGGAGGATAGAGGAAAGAAGTGTTTTTTTCCTCTCCAACAAAATGATGTGTTTATTGGAAAAGGTGACATGTATAGTCCAGGAACAGCAAGAGAAGGTGCAGGTCCCCACCCTCCTGTCATCCCACAGAGAGGAATTATGGGGTGAGGACAGTCTGTTGGGTGTGCAGTGTGGGTGTCTATGTTCCATGGAGTAGCCAGCCCCCTAATTGCTCTCTCCCTCCTCTAAGGGCAAACAGAAGAGAAGTGTCAGTGGGAGAGTAATCAGTCTAAGTTGGACGAAGTTTCCACATGCCTGAAAATGTCCTCAGTGTACTTTCACAGTTATTTCATTTTGCTGGAATATGATTAGGCTGACCATACGTACTGTTATAAATGGAACAGTACTATTTTTTTTCTTATTTCCCAATTGTCCTGTCATTTTGACATAAATGTCATTTTTGTCTTGTTTTTAATTTTTTGTAAAACACTGAACCCAGTTGTTTGTTTATCATCACAAGGTTCTACACTACTCAGTACGTGCAGTAAAACTACTAGTGTGACAAAAGAGGAAGTTTCGCTTACTTTGTCCAGTCAGGGCCAGGCTTCTTGAACTAGCCCTGATCAGACACCTTGCTTGTCTGTGGTGGCGGGGAATCAAGAGGCGGTCACTAAGCCGCATTCAGCATGTGGGAGCCAGGAGGGTCTCCACACACTTGAACTACTGAACAGGCTCACCTGGCTGTTTGCTTCCATCAGGTCAGGAGTGCGGGATGCAGTGACTGTGAGTCTTACGGTTATTTCTACCATCATCCTGCTCATAGACATTCTTTCTGCCCTATATTCAGTTTGATCCAGACTTTTCAGACTCATATTTTGGTTCAACAGGCTGTTAGTTGTGTTTTTTTACTACAGTGGGACATGTGGACAATGTCTCTCCTGTGAGACATTAGCATATACTGGCTTGTGATAGCAATACGGGCGTTCTTTCCATTTTATGTTATTATTTTTTTCTTTTTAGTGTATTCAGAAAGACTGAAATTTGCTGGGTAAGATTACTTCATTGTAGAACTATTCATAGTATGATTGTGATGAAATATAGTCCTCCTCTGTATGAATTCTGTTACTGAAGAATAATTGTTAGCTCAATATGCTCATGTAATAAACCTTTTGTTATTGTCTTTTTCATGAATATAGAATATTACTACATAACCCTCTCCCATTTTTTTAAAAGACTTATTTTATTGTTTTTGACAGAGACAGAGAGAAACAGAGAGAAGGGGGAGGGCCCAGAGCAGTCTCCACAGTTGTATGTCATCAGTTTTCAATATGGTTTTGTTCCACACAGGTGGGTGGGGGCTGCACAGGGTGGGATTTGGGCTGGGGGCCTCCCCCATGGGAGATACGGCCCAGTTCAGCCTATGAGTCCACAGGGGCCAGGGCCGGGATTCGATCCTCAGTTCTCAGGTCTGCAAAGTGAGAGCTTAACCCGCTGAGCCATCCCGGCTTCCCCACCTCTCCCATTTTTGTCATCACAATATCCTGTTTTTGTCTTGAGAAAATACGGTCAGCCTACATACAATTCAAGAGTAGAAATCACTTTCTTCCCATCCTTTGAAGGCAATGCTCTCAGGTTTGCTATTGAGAAGTCTGAAGCCGTGTAGATTCATGTGTGTGTCCTACTTCTGCCCACTCTGGGTGCCTGAAGGACCCACTCTTTGGTCCTGCTGCTCTGAACTATGAGGCACCTATTTTGCAGGGCATGAGATAGATTTATGCATCTGGAAATTCAGGTTGCTAAGTTTTTGGAAATTTTCTTTCTAACTCTCTGGATAGTGTGATCCTGCTGGGAGCTGAGCCAGGGAGGAACTCTGTGGTGGGAAGGGTTTGAGGCGGGAGTCCAGCTGCGTGTTCAGGAGGGAGACTTTTACTCCCTTCGCCTGTTTTCCCAGGGGTGCCTGGTGCCACCAATCTCTGAAACTTCAGGGCATTCTGCAGTGTGTGGGTCACAGCTCTGATCTTCCTGCTGCTTCCTGCCTCCAGATTGATCTCAACCCCAATTCTCTTTGTTTTTTCTGCTTCTCTCTCTTTTTAAAATCCCATTTAGTAGGGTAGCAAGGAGAAGAGCTAAATGCACGTGCTCAAAATTTTATATTTAACCGCAAATCTAACTTCTTTACATGTATGAACTCATTAACCTTTCCCACTATTCCATGGGATAAGTACCATTATCCCAGCTTTACCGATGAAGAAACTGAGGCAGAGAAATGCAAAGTGACTTGCCCACACTCTCACACAGCTAGGAAGTGGCAGGCCCAGATACAAACTCAAGCAATCTGATGCCAGGAGCCAGACTCGATGCCAGACATGATGCTATTCTGCCTACTCACAACTTAGCAAATGACTGAAGAGGAAGAAGGAAGTTAGAAACTGACAAACAGTGTGAAGGCAAGCACTGGGATGGGGGGTTTCACTAGTTTTCTTGGAAATAAAAAGTGAAAGAGGAACAGTACCCTAAGATATCAGGGACAAATGAGCCACAGATCTGCCTGGCAGAGGTTAGTGGAGGCTTCTGACTTAAAGACTAAATAAGAAGTGGGAACAAGCAGTGGGGCCCACAACAAGTTTAGTCCGTGCAGTCAGTTCTGGGGATGAAAATATTCTTATCTTTTTAAATGTATAAAAATGTGTAAAGCTTATATACGTTACATATACACACAGACAAATGGCATATCTATGATATTAAAATGACACGAGGGTGATTAGGAAAAATGTCTAGAGAGGCTTCTTTAGGGTGATGATAAAAAGGGCTGAGAAATGCTGGTTTATATAGAGTGGCTGATTGTTTCCACCTAGATCCTCCCCCAACTAAGCAAACAAGCCAAGCCAAGCAAGCAAGCAAGCAAGCAAGCAAGCAGCAAGTGGACAAACAAAAAATGTGAAGGATATTCTCTAAAGAAGTGGAATGAATTGTTTTGGGGGAACTGGGGCAGCTCCTATGGGTATTAGAGCCCAAAGACCCCATTCTGGCCTTTTGAGGTCTTTTAGTATACCAGTGCAATGGCAGGCTCTTTGCCTTCTAGCTGTAGAGCCTGTATTCTCCAACATTTGTGCCCATAAGAATTACCTGGAGGATTGATGAGGCATAGATTAGTGAACTCCACCCGCCAGAACTTTTAGGAAACTCAGAACACTTCAGGTGGGACCTGAGTATTTGGATTTATAACAAGTTCCCAAGTGGGAATGATGCAATGATGGTTTTCAACCAGGGGTGAGTTCATCCCCAAGTTGACATTTGGTAATACCAGGAGATACTTTCCCCTGATTGTACTGAGATAAATTATATAACATGCAAAAGTTTAAGGTATACAATGCGATGATTTGATATATACATTTATTGCAACATGATTACCACTGTAAGGTTAGTTAACACATCCTTCACCTCACATAATTACCATTTTGTTGTTATGGTGAGAACATTAAAGCTCTATTCTCATAGCAACTTTCAAATATATTATACAATGTTGTTAACAATAGTCATCATGCTATATGTTAAATCTCCCAAACATATTCATGTTACAACTGAAAGTTTGTATCTTTTGACCAACATTTCTTCATCTCTTTCACCCCTTAGCCCCTTGTAACCAACATTCTACTCTGCTTTTATGAGCTTGATGTTTTTAGATTCTACATATAATTGAAACCACACAATATTTGCCTTTCTCTATCTGACTTATTTCACTTATCCTAATGCACTCAAGGTCTATCCATATTGTTGCAAATGGTAGGCTTTCCTTCTTTTTTAATGGCTGAATAGTATTTTATTGTGTATGTGCATGTGCGTGAACACATTGTATTTCCTTTATTCATTCATTTGTTGATGAACACTTAAGTGGTTTCCATGTCTTGGCTATTGTGAATAATGCTGCAGTGAATATCGGGGTGCATATATCACTTCAAAATCATGATATCAGAAGGAAAAAAGATGGCAACATGAGAGGAGAACCCCGATACCTACCTGGGAAGGGACTTATGAACAAAGGGGAAGCCACAGGGGAAACCCTGAGAAGCATCCTCAATTGAGAGAACCACACAACGCAGAACAACACCCAAAGGTTAGAGGAAAAAGGGGAGAGCAGGAGAGGGAAGGGGAAGGAGCAGTTCGGGGACAGGGATGCAGAGTGTGGCCCGGGGTTGGCAAAAACAAAGGGGGATTGGGAGACTATGGTCAAAGTGGAGCTAGATCAAGGGTGGACTGGAAGCTGAGACCTAAGGAGAGTGGAAGCCCCACAGGAATGTGGACAATTTAACATCCAAACTCAAGGGGCGGCTCATGGTGCCATAATCAAATCACGGAGCCTAAAGTGGAACAGGGACCGTGGAGCAGGGTGGCTGCACTTCCCCGGTGGATGGGGAAAGAGCAGGGTACCAGCCCACAGCAGCTCAGCACCCCTGATATACAGAGCACGTAAAGCTGAGCTGATAGAGTTGACTGTGAGTGAGCACCTTTTGAAAACAGGGCTCTCGGAGTGACAGCAGTGGCTCAAGTGGATACAGAGGCAGCACACTCGGCTGCATTAGATGTGCTTAGAGTGAACACGGCAGTTTTTGAGACCCTGCAGAGCCACCTGCAGAGCTGCGGCCAGAGCCTCTGCTAAGCCCTGACCTGCAACACTACCCGTACCACCGCCCTGTGGACCCGGCTCACAGACATGATTAAAGTAAAAGCAGCTGATCAGAGGGGAGAAAGACCGGAGCTACGGTGCCCCACCCACACTGAACCACCAGTGTCCCTGCTGAAAGAGGAATATGCTATTGTGTCTCAGGCCCGCCCTAGCTCCTATGCACATGCCCTCACCCCTGGCCGACAACTTCATTACTCTGCCTTCTAACAGCTAAGACAGCAACCTGAAAAGCAACCCCAGGACACAGAAACTGACTGCTTCCCCCAACCCTCTCCCCAAAACTCCTCCTCCCACAACTAAGCCCATAAGACAAAATACAGAGAAGCCCAACTGATAGGAAACCCCCCAGAGGGAAAACATACTCATGCATAAAGCAAAAATAACCATATCAAACACAATGCACACCTCAGAATCCAAAGCCACTCCAGAAGATCATGGGCATTCTTAGGAAAGGAGCTTGCACAATTGGAATCAAATCTTAGTAAAACAATTCAGGGCTTCAATACTCAAGACACTCAGAGAGCTCAATAAATGCTGGCAAAGTACCCAGACACAGTTAAATGACCTCAACAAGAAATTTTCTGAGCAAAATGAGTACTTTACCAATAAAATTGAGAAGCTAGAGCAGAACCAAAAGGAACTCCTTGAAATGAAAGGCATCATGGGAGAGCTGAAAAAAGAACTGACCAGCATAGGAAGCAGGGCTGACCAGTTGGAAGAAAGAGTTAGTGAAATCGAAGATAGAAACATGGAAATTTCACAGACGGAAGAAGAAAGGGAAATGAGAATCAAGAGAAATGAAAGAGCCCTACAAGAACACTCTGACTCCATCAGAAAGAACAATATTAGAATAATAGGGGTTCCAGAAGGAAGCAAGATGAAATCTTCTCAGAGTCTACTAAAACAAATAATGCATGAGAATTTTCCCAACCTATGGAAAGAACTAGAACCCCAAATTCAAGAGAAAAACAGGAGCCCTAGCTGCCTAGACCCTAGCAGATCTTCTCTAAGGCACATCGTTCTGAACATGACAAAAACCAAAGACAAAGAAAGAATCCTCAAGGCTGCCAGGGAAAAACAAAATATAACTTTCAAAGGAAAACCTATCAGGCTGTCACCAGACTTCTTAGCAGAAACTCTGCAAGCCATGAGGGAGTGGAGTCCAATCTTCAAAATATTAAAAGAGAGAAATTTCCAGCCAAGAATTAACTATTCAGCAAAATTAACCTTTAGACATGAAGGAGGAATTAAAGCCTTTTCAGATATACAGAAGCTGAGGGAATTCTCCAGCTCAAAACCAGCACTCCAAGAAATACTGAAGGAGGCTATTCGACCTGAATCAAGAATCAAAATCAATGGAGAAAAGTTGGGACAACAAAAACATAAAAAGGAAAGAAGAAATGGATATGGGATATCCTCATATATCAATCATCACCCTGAATGTAAGTGGACTGAATTCACCAATAAAGAGGCACAGGGTAGCAGACTGGATTAAAAAACAAAATCCAACCATATGCTGCCTACAAGAGACACACCTCAGCCACAAAGACAAACAGACTCAGGGTAAAAGGATGGAAAACAATACTCCAGGCAAATGGCAGTCAGAGAAAAGCAGGAGTGGCCATACTGATTTTTGATGAAATAGACATCAGGATAAAAAAAGTAATAAGACATAAAGATGGACATTTCATTTTGATAAAAGGGACAATACATCAAGAAAACATGACACTCATCAATATATATGCCCTCAATCAGGAAGCACCAAAATTTATAAAGCAACTACTAACAGATTTAATAGGGGAATTTGACTAAAATACAATTATAGTAGGGGATCTAAACACCCCCCTGACAACATTGGACAGATCATCCAAGCAGAAACTAAATAAGGAAATTGCAGCTTTAAATGATACATTACAGAAAATGGATATAATTGACATTTGTAGGACATTCCATCCTGCAACACAGGGCTACACATTTTACTCTAGTGCACATGGAACATTTTCAAGGATAGACCATATCCTGGGACTTAAATCCAACCTCACCAAATTTAAGAACATTCAAATCATACAAAGTGTATTCTCAGACCACAAAGCATTGAAACTAGAGATCAATTGCAAAAGATCAAGTGCAGAGAGAACCACATATACATGAAGACTGAACAACATGCTATTAAAAAAAGATTGGATCAAAGAGGAAATAAAACAAGAGATTAAGAAATTTGCAGGGGAAGCTGGGATGGCTCAGTGGGTTAAGCGCTCACTTTGCAGTGCCGGGGACCAGGGATCGAATCTCGACCCCGGCCCGAACCATATGGTCCCCGAACCAATGGTCCCCGTGCGGAACCATATGCTGAACTGGGAGCTCCCCCAGTTCAGTTCTCTCTCTGTATCTCTCTCTCTCTCTGTCAAAAAACAATAAAAATAAATAAATAAATATTAAAAAAAAAAAAGAAGAGAATTTCTAAAAAAAAAGAAATTTGTAGAAACAAATGACAATGAACACATGATGTACCAAAATTTCTGGGACACAGTGAAAGCAGTAATAAGAGGGAAATTTATATCATTACAGGGCTATGTCAAGAAACAAGAAAAACAACAAGAAAACACCCTCACATCTCATCTTATAGAACTAGAAAAAGAAGAACAGAGGTCCCCCAAAGCTAGTAGAAGAAAAGAATTAATAAAAATTAAAGCTGAACTTAATGAAATTCAGAATAGAAAAACAATAGATAAAATTAATGCAATCCAATTAAAAAATAGGCAGATGACCTTAACAGACACTTCTCTCGTGAAGACATACATATGGCCAACAGATATATGAAAAGATGCTCAACTTCACTAGCAATTAGGGAGATGCAAATAAAAACCACAACGAGATACCATCTTACACCTGTTAGAATGGCTATCATCAACAAGACAAGGGATAACAAGTGCTGGAGAGGCTGTGGAGAAAAAGGAACCCTCATACACTGCTGGTGGGAATGTAAACTGGTACAACCACTATGGAAGGCTGTATGGAGACTCCTCAAAAAATTACGAATGGAATTGCCATATGACTCAGCCATCCCACTACTGGGCATCTACCCAACAAACCTGAAAACCTTAATCTTTAAAGATGTTTGTACCTGCATGTTCATCGCAGCACTGCTCACAGTGGCCAGAACATGGAAACAACCAAAATGCCCTTCGATAGATGACTGGATAAAGAAGATGTGGTACATTTACACAATGGAATACTACTCAGCGATAAGAAATGATGAAATACAGTCATTTGTGGCAACATGGATGGACCTAGAGACCATCTTATTAAGCGAAATAAGTCAGA
>PVKE010031582.1:0-18948 GCA_004027555.1 Craseonycteris thonglongyai
AGCTTGAGGAGAGGGCAGGAAGTTTGGAGCAGCTGCTGTAGAGAATGTGACAGGGAGCCAGCAAGCAAGGAATGAATGGATTGTCAGACAGCCAGAGGGGCCAGCTTAGGGTAAAGCATGCATTGGCAGCAAATCCAATGAGCAAGGTTTCTCCAACAAGCCAAGAGTGGAAATAGTCACCTTGGAGGGGTCACTCAAGGCTGCAGATCGGAATAGCAGAAAGAGGACAAAAGTTTAGGTGGTGAAGGATTTTAGGGTGGGTGTAGGAACAGTGGACATGTCTGTGGACCTTCATGGAACTTACGGCCTACATGGGAGATGGTATTTATTTATGAAAATGATGTTTTCCATGTTGAGACTAGTTGACATCACCAAGGCAGAGAAAATAAATTTACATGGGGAAGGGAAGAGGTCCCAGAATGAAATCTTGGGCAATTCAACATTGAAAACTTGAGGAGATGAGAAAGAACCAGCAAAGGAGATAAAGAAGAAAAAGAGCTGGTGGAGCAGGCAAACCAGGAGACTGACATGTTGTGGAAGTCAAGAGAAACTTTTCAAGGAAGGAATGATCAATTACATTAAATGCTGCTAAGTAGTCATAGATAATAAGGACTGATTATTGAGCATTAGATTTGGTAACATTCATGCAAGTCATTGGTGACCATTACAAAGCCATTTCCTTGATGTGGTATAAGTGGCAACCCTATTGCAATAGATTGGGGCAAGATTTGGAAGCTATCATTACTGAACATTTACCCTGAGCCAGGTGCTATTTTAGTTACTCAATCTTCACAACAACCCTTGGTTGTAGGTACTGTATCTTACAACCATTTTTCAAACGGGGAAAGGAGACTTGGAGAAGGTTAAGTAATTTTTCTGATATTACTCATCTAATAAAAGACAGACCACAGATTTGGGCCCAGGTGGTCTGGCTCACTATTCTGCTTTAGTAGATGATAGAGAATATCAAAAGATGGAGACTCTTGAACTGACACACTCCCTGGACTTGCTAGAGGAAAAGCCCAAACTTGCAGCAGATGGTGGCTTTTCCTTGGGACATGGGATGGAGACTAACCAATCTGATTCCAGAGCTGCCTCCTTCAAGTAATGCTTGTCATTTGGCTATGAACTTGACTTGGTAGAGATGTATAGGGAGATAGCAGAAAAATGATAGGAATTTCTTCCTTATAGTCCTCAAGGTATCTATCCTGATCTTTCTTTCCCCATTCACCTCAGACATTCTTCTCTGGTGTCTTGTTTGCTAGCTTAGCCTTCCAATGGACAGAGGCCTAACTAGGGAGAAGGCCAAGGGCTTCTCTCTCCTTCTGTTTGCCCCAGTTATGCCTATCTTCACCTGCCATCCCATCATCCACTGTGGGAGACTCACATGGAAATGTGGGCACCCTCCTGGATGGCTAAAGGTTGTAGTCTTCCCAACACCCCCAGAGGTAGTGGGAATGAGGAAAAATCCATAGTTCTATTCTTGAGCTTACTGCATTGGTATGGCTACCAGAACAGACTTACCCATATCAGATTTCAGAGTCTTAGGACAAGCCCTTCTTCATACTTCTCTCCCTCACCTGGTATCTGAAAGCCACCATTAAAGATGCAATCCTTGAATCATCAATGGGATGAATAGCACATTAGATGTAAATGAATAAGGTCATTAGACTCCAACAGTAGGGAAGGATCAGTTTTGGATGATTGGAACTGGGGATGGCAGGGGCAAAATTGGAACAGAAAGAGAGAAAAATGAGATAAATACCAATCCTATTGTTTTGCCAAGGGCTGGTCCTGATCATAGTGCCACAAAAGGATAAGCCTCATGAGAAGAAGAGCAAAATTAACATGTCCCTCATTTTCATACTTTCTCTTTCAGGCCTGCTGGAGCTACAACCCCTACTAAATCACACCTAGATCCTAAAAAGATCCAAGAGGAGGACCTCCAGTTTTCCAGGGAACTAAGGTGTTTTCATGAGTGGATATCTTGTGGGTCAGGTATCTGGGAATTCAGCAAATTCATAACGCAATCCAGTCATTCATAGCCACCCTAGTCTTCTTCAGGGTTCTAAGAGCATCTGGCAGTAAGAATATGATATGACTTGAGAAGTTCTAGGAAGTACAATATACGGTAGCTTTCCCCCAAGCACCTTCCTGAACACAGAAACATTTCAAGATATCTCCTCTTCCAGACTCCACTAAAACCACAACTTGGGGTTCTTTCCTTAGGTTCTACCTTTACACTGTCCTGAATGATCTAGTATAAAATATGAATCCACTAGAGGGGAAGTTGTCTGAAGCAATAATTAAGCCTTGCTACTTCTATGTAAAGTAATTTAGCAGCTTGCCTTTTTCTGTGGCTTAGAAGTGCAGTGTGGTACCACAATATGAATGTACTTAACACTACTAAATTGTATGCTTTCAAAAATGGCTAAGATGGTAAATTTTACTTTGTGTATATTTTACCACAATTAAAAAAAATGTATCGGAGATATCCCCACCTGCTCTGACTGCACTCTTTTCAGTGGAAGAAACTGAGGCCAACAAGACCCTGTCTTCCTTTAAATCACAGTTGATGGGGTTACCCAGTCCCATGGTCTGAGATCTTGCACAGAAGAAAAGAGTTGGCTTGCTCATGTTATTTGTCTTCCTGGATAGGTTGTAGGTTGTGCCAAGTAAAAGGAGATGAAAAATGACTTCCTATCCAACCTCTTCTCCTAAAGTCATTTTGATGGGTGGTTCCAGCTTATTTAGCATTAACTTTTGACTAATTTAATCTGTTCACCCTTGGTGGTCCTCAGTCATGCTCCCTTACCTCCACAGAATATTCTAGATTAATTTTACTCCTACCTCCCTCATAAAGCCCACATTGCTATGATTCTTTACCATCATTCTCTTCTCTTATGCCCTCTCTCAATCCCTGACTTATGTCTTCAGAGTGTAGACTCCCATCCTTGTGGAGCCCTGAAAATACAGTATTATTGTGATAATGTTTTTAAAAGTATTGTGGCCATATAGGCAAAGGGGTGGGGGTAATGTAGGATAGTGAAAATGGGGGAGATGGGCTCCGAAATCTGGAAACTATTTGCCAAGTCACTGCAATCCTCTTCTTTAAGCAATAAGTGTTGATTCTACATAGTGAAGAACTTGTTCTTCCCTCTTCCCCCACACAACTGCCCACAGGCACCCCCCCCTGCCCCACCAAGGAAGGAAAATGAAAATTTAAACTTAACACCTTATGCTTCTATAACTGCTGTTCCCTTTACCCTTTCCCATATGTTATTCCACTTGATCCTCAAATCCTCACAGCTTTGGAGATGGGCCCAGAAATGTTAAGCAGTGCCATCTGAGAAACAAGACCCATTAATTAGCAAAGCTAGGGCTGAGCTCCAGTTCTAATTCTGGTCTTGTGCTCTGTCCATGGCACTATGACACTACAGTACATTTGCTTTAGTCTTTAGGCAAGATTGTTTGGAAAGCAGCCCAGTCCCCTTTCTCTCTGTTTATACAAATCATGTGCAGGGATTTGGTTTCTAAAAGAGATGGGAGGGGGAGGCCGGGATGGCTCAGTGGGCTAAGCGCTCACTTTGCAGCGTCAGGGACTGAGGATCACATCCTGGCCCCATGTGCTAAACTGGGGAGTGCCCCCAGTTCAGTTCTCTCTGTCTCTGTAGCTCTCTCTCTCTCTCTCTCTCTCTCTCTCTCTCTCTCTCTGTCAAAATAAAAAAATAAAAATACTTTAAAAGAGATGGGAGATTAGAAAGGAGAAGATGGTAGCTGCAAACAAATGAAAGACCACATTTATATCCCTCTAGAAAAGTGACTCAAGAACACAGAATTATGTCTGTAATGGAATAAAAGCTTCCATTTCTTTTTTCACTATCGATGAGCACTTTCAGATATTGGAACTCAAAGCATCTTGTCCCATTTTGTTGAAAACCTCAAGTTACAAATAAGGAAGTATAGGTCTTCTTCATTTTTAGTAAGAAGCAAAGATCTGAATCAAATGAAACAGCATCTGCTTACACAGAATGAAGAAATAGACTGCCAAGAGGGTTGAAAAAAATAACCACTCTAATTTACTAGAATCACATTAAGGAGAAAGTTAAGATTTGCACTCATGCCATTCCGGAATACATTATCAGAACTGGGGATTGGCCAAACCCTAGTTTTTCTTCTCTGTATCTTTTGCTGAGGAGGATATGATTATTTCAGTGCTGATGACACCCCCTACTGAGTTGCAGAGTGTCCAGACTTCTGGGATACTTTATTATGTGGGGCACAGTTATAATCTGGAAAGTATGTGAAGAAAGCAACTGGCAGTAAAGCAAATTGCTCTTCCCAGGCCGGTTTACTTTTCTCACTGAGAGAGTTCTGTAGTTATTCTTTTTTTTAACTTGTTTTTTTATTTATTTTATTTATTTATTCTTTTATTGTTTTTTACAGAGAGAGAGAAAGAGAGAGAGATACAGAGACAGAGAAAGAACTGAACTGGGGGAACCCCCAGTTCAGCATATGGGTCCGCACGGACCGGGGCCGGGATTCGATCCTCGGTCCCCGGCGCTGCAAAGTGAGCGCTTAACCCACTGAGCCATCCCAGCTTCCCCTCTGTAGCTATTCTTGCTCCATGATCTTAATGAGTAATCTAACCATCATGAAAAGGTTAAAATATTTTTCAAAACAGGAATATTTTTGCAGTGGTATTTGTTTTCCATAACTGGCACAATAATGTTTATTATGGGCATTGTCCAACTGCTCCCAGCTTCTTTTCTTCCTTCCTTCCTTGCTTCCTTCCTCCCTTCCTTCCTTCCTTCTTTCTTTCTTTCCATTTCCTTCCTTCTTTCCTTCATTTATAGCAATACATTTTATTATTATTATTATTATTTTTTGACAGAGAGAGAGTGATACAGAGACAGAGACAGAGAAAGAACTGAACTGGGGGAGCTCCCAGTTCAGCATATGGTTCCGCATGGGCCAGAGCCGGGATGTGATCCCCGGTCCCTGGCGCTGCAAAGTGAGTGCTTAACCCACTGAGCCATCCCGGCTTCCCCTATACATTTTTTTTTTAATGTCTATGAAAATTGGTACAATTGTTTATAAAGTTTCAACACCTAAATTGATGATTTGATTCATTATCAACACAGACTTGCATCCCCAATTATGCCAGATAAATGAGGGATATTGCTGTACTTGAAGTACATTGCTTGGGACAGGTACCCCACAGTGCACTGAGCATGGCTGAATATCCATGCCCCCCTCCACACCCCGTTCAGTCCTCCCTGCCTGACCTGTAGATGGTTTTCAGTGTTCTCTCTCTTTCTGTTATTGTTTTGGACTGCTGCTCCAAAATAATACCTGCAAGGAGAGGAGACTATGTTAGGACTGAAACTAGAACTGAAGAGGAGCCAATGGGGCAAAATCCATATGTCTTCATGGAGTAATGCCTGGGAATGAAAGTAAATGCATATAACTTATTAACAGCTCCTGTAAAATACCACTTGAGCTACAAGGTCAAAATCATGCCTTGAATGAGGTTTGTGTATTATCAATGTATTGAAGTGACCCATAATATCTTTTTTTCTGATAATACTGAGAAACCAGCCATACTTAAGCATGTTGGCTTACTGTTAAGAGGTAATTTTGTATGTGTTTGGTGAAGCCCGAATAGCCATCATCAGGTATAAGCATTTAAGCCCTAAGCGGGCAAGTTTCTAATGACCTTCTTGACACAAAGAGAATGAATCAATAAGCATATACCTCTGACTTTTCCCATCTTTACTTAAGATTACTTAGTCTAAGCATCTCTCTGACTTAAGATTTACACTATTTGGGTGGCTTTTTTTTTTTTATCTTTTAATAAGCCATTTCTTTGAGTTATGACAGTGCCTTCTAAAAATTAACTTTAATAATGTTAGTAGTGATGGGTATGAGAGTTTACTTATCCTGAAAATGTATCCTGAAAAACTGCAAAAGGAAAGTGAGAAATCCTTACTTAGCATTGTGATATGTGAATGGGCTTCAGAATTAAGGAAAAAGAATAAAGAAGCTATAACTTCTGAAACACTTGACAAATAACTCATTTAGCCATATACATATATTCTTCCCCTAAAATCACATCTATTCTATTGGAACTGGATATGTAGATATAAATATCACCACAATCCAACCCCCAAATCTAAACATCATTTCTAAAAGCAAAAATAAACACCCCTTTTTCATAGAGTACTGGGTTTCAAGGCCAGGATATTTGAAAGAAGAGTCTTAGGTTATTGTTTAAACATCCTTTATTACCTGCCTCTGGCATTCTCCAGGTTACACAGCAAGGGACATCTGAGCTTCTCATTGCATGGGTGAGGCAGACAACCGCCATAACTGAATCGATATAGGAGAGGCATTTGGAGGTCTAGGGGTGATACACCCAGCAGTGGGTACCTATGACAAGAAGATGGGTGGCAAAGCTACTACAAATCATGCAAGTTACCTTTGGGGTGACAACTAGATGCAAGAAAACCTTATGGTTGGGGTCATAGGTCTTCCCCTCCCCTTGAGGCCCCCTCCCACTTCAGTCCCCATTAAATCCATTCTATCCCACAGACTGGTCCTAATGTCCTGCTAGGTCCTTGCTGAAAGAGGGAGGGAGGGAAATTATGTCTGAGGTCTCTTCATTTTCTTTGTCTCTATCCCTAAGACAACAAGAATCTGGAGCTGCTGCAGCCGGCCTGGCAATGATGGCAAAGCCCACTGGCGCTGCAGAGTGAGCAATCCCTGGCAGCCCCTGGGGCAGCTGCCAATTACAAGGCCCAGAGTTCTGGTAGACTTCAGAGCTTCAGTTCAATGCCAAGTGTTGGCCTTGTTGGATTCAGTTCCAAGAGTGCTGGAGCATGGTGTCAGGGCTGTCTGAAGACAAGAGAGCAAAGGCAACGTAGCGTATTCGGAGGTGCCGGTGCGGGGTGTGCAGGGAGAGGAGGGAAGAACTGGCCCGGACTGGGTAGGTCTCCGGGCTCTCAGCACTGTCTGGGCCACAGGAGAAGCGAACCCTGGCAGGAAAGGAAAGGTAAAGGCGGGGGCCGCGCCGAGGAATAAGCAAGATGAGGAGGGTGCCAGCAAGCTGGGGCTAGAGTTCTACACGCCCTCGGTGCCCTGGCTGAGGGCGGGTAGCCCCGCGGGGATGAGCTGGTGGCTGCCCTCAGTCGGCGAGCTGGTAGCAGTATCGGCAGCAGCCGGGGTGCCTCCGGTGGCCCACGGGAGCTCCGTGCGCGCCTGGGCTGGGTCGTCCTTGGCCTGGACGAGCTTGCGGGAGCGGCTGTAGGCCAGGATGAGGCCTCCGGCAAGGCAGGTGTAGAAGATTGTGATGAGCAGGATGTAGAGATAGGCGGCGGCGCCCTTGCTGCTGGTCACCTGGCGGCTCACGAAGGGGTCCGGCAGGACCTCCCTGCCCATGCTCGGGCCAGGGCCGGCGCCCAAGCCACTGGCGTTGCCCTGGTGGTGCAGCTCCAGCAGCAGGCGGCTCAGGAGGGTCTGCAGCCACTGGCTTTGGCTGCAGTTCATGGCTGTTGGAGAGTGACACGGGGGCTCCAGGACGCTGCTGACCTTTCCCCCTAGGCGAGGGGAAGCAAGCAAGTGAAGGCGGTGGCACCCGGCTGTTGGGCGGGCAGGCAGCACAGTGGCTCGGGGCACCAGCTGCCCGGGCCTCCTTATCCCCGCACCCCTGCCCCTCCTCCCCTTCCCCACCACGCCCCTTCCCTTCACAGGCCGCCTCTTCCGAGGCTCGGACTGTCTTGCTGCTCCGGGGAAGGGGGACAGCTGGTGGAAGGAGGAGAAGGGGACAGGGAGGGAGCAAGACCCGGAGAGGGCCGGCGAAGGCGGGGACTCAGAATGCATGAGGCCCCAGGCAGCAGAGGCTGGCCAGGCAGCTTGCTGGGGCCAAGCCTGGACCCTAGGCTGCGGAAGAGAATTCCTCCCAAGTTCTGGCCACCTGCCCTGTAGGCCCAACCTTGACCCAGATTCAGTATCCACCCCCCCACCACCAGGCAGGCCCTGCCCCAGGGTTCAGTCAGCTATTCATGAAATCAGAGACTGTCCTCATGACAATTACTCTCATAGACAAGGACCCTTACCTATCCTTTTAGCCTGAGGACAGCATCTTATTCAGAAGATGCTCAGACCAAATTCAGTGACTGAATGACCATGCACTTGCAAGAAGACCAAAGCAGAGTAGGACTCCCTGGTCTTCCAAAAAGGTTTCTGATAATGTACCACCCTCCTTGAAAGCACCTCTGCTCTCATCTCCTGTCATGTCTTTAGAGGTGCCTACACATCTTAGCATGTGAGAGTACCATCTGTGATGTGACCCCATTTCCCCTAGGTAAGCCATCTTTCTAGATGAAACCAAGTTCTTCATTAAAAGGAGCTGAGACATTAAAAAGGCCCTTTAACCATACTCTTCAAATGTCTCAGGGTCTGAAAAGTGCCAGTCCTAGAAACTATGCCCTTCCCACCCCCATCTAGTTAGACCAGCACCCAGCTCTGTGCCTCTCCAGAACTGGGTAGCACGTCTAGGCCTGCTGGCTTGTGGGTCAGCCATTTCTTTCTCACAGGGCATTTTCTTTTAGGGAAAAACAAGGCACCAAGATGAAGATCAATCCACAGTATGTCGAACTACAAACAGACTGGACTTCATAAATGAAAAGTACTCAAATAAGAATAGAAAAAATTAAAGAAAAGAATATGCCCTTATGCACATATTGAAAATCAAGCTGCTTGTTCAAGACCATTCAGTCCAGGAGCCATTCAATCTGCAGGTGCCACGGTTTAAAAAGGAAGGTTTTCTGTTGCCTCTGCCTACCATCCTCTCAGGGGCTGCAGGTTTCTGTTGTGGGGGTGATTGGCACAAACTATATCCAGGCTTTCAAATAGCTTTCTTTGCTTAACAGCCTCTACACAATTCTCAGAGATATTCCATGTGACCCTAACCACTGCCTCCCTCCTAAACACATTGTTTCAATGTCCTCACTCCAGAGGGGCACAGGGAAAAACTGTTAAAGTGACTTGGCATGACAAATGCCAGAGTATACAGCTAGGAAATTCTCAAAGCAGTACCAACCTAGGGACAGTACTGTTAAGCTAAAAGACTCCTTTTATTGGTTAAAAAATACCCAGAAGGTAAGCCGGGCTGGCTCAGCGGGTTAAATTCTCACTTTCCAGCCCTGGGAGACTGAGGATTAAATACTGGCCTCAGCCTGTATGGACCCACATGCCAAACTGGGGTGTGCTTCCCATGAGGGAGGCCCCCAGCACAGTTCCTGCCCTGTATGGCCCCTGCCTACCCATGTGGAACAAAACTACGTTGAGAACTGATGAGGTTCGTTACAATGGAGAATGCTCTGGGCCCTCCCCCGTCTCTCTGTCTCTCTGTCTCTCTGTCTCTCTGTCTCTGTCAAAAACAATAAAATAAATCTTTTTTGAAAAGCCCAGAAATCTCTAGAGTTTTTGTTTTTTGTTTTTTGTTTTTTTGGAGGGGAGAGGTAGGGGGGAAGGTGGTGGAAGAAGAATCCCTCTTCACTGTAGCATAAAAATAATCACTTAAACTTGTATTATATGTTTAACAGCCTTATGAGCTAGTAAGATTATTCCCATTTTCAGAAGAGGAAAACAATTTCAAGTGGTTAAGTAGCAGGACTAGAATGATAAAGTTTAACATTGTTCTCAGTCCTAACATATTACTCTTGTCACATGGGTGGTATCTATGAGCTAGCTGCCTCTATTTTCCCACCTTGCCCTTCCTTGGACCTCTAGAGTTGAGCACATCTGCCAAAAATCTCTCAAAGGAAGTTCAGTAACAACCTTCAGGCCAAATTCAAGGGTCTCTGCTCAGTTTGCATGTTTGATCTCAAGGATGAATTTGATACCATCAACCACCCACTTTTTCCAGTAACTGTCCTGCCCTTGATTCTCATGATTGCATTCTCAAATTTCTCTTATCTCTCTGACCCATCATTCTCTGTCTTCTTTGCTGGCTCCTCTTCTTCCCTCCTTTTATTAACTGTTGGAATACTCAAAGACAATCCTCAGCTATTCTCTTTTAATACCCATGTCCTTGGAAGATGTCTCCTTACATGGTTGCCGCTACCACCTGGAATATATTTAGCCAAATTTGAATCTCTAGGTCTGATTCTTCCTTGGTTACATCTCTTAGATCCATCCGCTCCTTCCTTTCTGGTTTTATTGCCACAAGCTTAATCCAAGCTCTCATTACCATGGGTCAAATATTCAAACTGAGAGTCTGCTGGCAGATCTCCCTGCCTACAACCCAATCCACTCTACTACAGCTAGAATAATTCTCCAACACTACTTCCATCAGTTCACCCCTTTGTTCAGCATCCCAGAGTTTTTTCCCCATTGCTTCTTTAATGGAATCCAATCTTCTTGAGTGGGACTTAAGACCTCACTGCCAATAGACATCATCTCCTCCCATTGCACTTGAAAAACAGCATATTCCTTGAGTTCCCCTCCAACACTGTGCGCATTTCCTCAAAATTAATTGACTGAAGAAGAGTACAGACTAAATAGCTTCCTATTTTCCAAAAGATGAACCCAAGATCTTATCTTCTTTGGCTTCCAAGCTCTTCTACCATAGGTTGTTCTGAACTTCCCTCCTCCCTAAGGAAGCTTCACTTTCTTTCTATGCTCATTGTAGTTATGTGAAAAGCTCCCTTGCCCAACAGTCCCTCTAAAGGAGGGGCCCCAACATTTTGGCTTCCAACATTGGAAGAAGAATTGTCTTGGGCCACACATAATATACCCTAACACTAATGATAGGTGATAAGCTAATAAATAGATAAATAAATAAATAAATATTGCTAATAAATAGATAGATAAATAAATAAATAAATAAATAATAAATACCTATTTCCAGGGATGCCAGAATAGCTCAACAGGTTCAACACTTGCCTCACAACTGCGAGGTCAGGGGATTGAATCCCAGCTCCGGCCTGTGCAAACCCATATGCTAAACTTTGGCACAACTAGTAACCACCAAGCCCAGCACTGAAGGTTCTTGCCTCCCACGTGGGAGACCCCCATTTCAGTTCTCACCCTATGTGGCCTCACATTTACCTGTGTGGAATGAAACCGTCACAGTTATTGTTCATAACTAATGATGTACAACTGTAGAGACTGTTCTGGGCCCTCCTCCCTTTTCTCTCACTCGTTCACCTTCTCTCAAAAAAATAAAATAAATGTTTTAAAAAATATTGCAAAAGACACATAATGCTTTAAGAAAGTTTACAAATTTGTGTTGGACCACATTCAAAGCTCTCCTGGGCCGCACACAGCCTGGCCCACATGCTGCCAGGCCCACAGGCCACGGGTTAAACAAGCTTGGTTTAAAGCAATGACATACGAGGGTTGTCCAGAAACGATACAGCCATGTAATGTGAAAAATAGGTGCATTTATGGCTGGATATTTTTCTGGACAGTCTTCCTTTATAATATGTATTGCAGTTGCCCTTTTCTCCCAGCAGTTTCCTCAAGATGTCACTTATTGGCTCAAAATTCTTGAATGGGTAGGCCCCATTGGATTGCCAAGTTATCACCTTAGTGTGTCCTTCAAGACACTGTACTTTCAATTGAAGATGCCTTCCAGTTATATTTGCAGGAGTAATTACACAGACTGTCTTCAATGCCAAACACTTTTTTTCTTTTTCTTTTTATAAATTGTTTTTTATTGAGATATAATTGAAATATAACATTGCATAAGTTTGAGGTGTACAATGTGTTGATTTGATACTGTAACATGATTATCTCCATAGCATTAGCTCACACCTTCATCATTCACATAATTATTTATTTTTTTGTGTTGAGAACACTTAACACACTCTCAACGAGATGAGATTTCACTTTCCTTAGTTAGCTACTCCAGAACATAGGATCACAGTGATATGTGTGCTTGTAAGATGGTCTCTCCAATCTCTTTGAGGGCAAGTACTGTGTTCTTCATCTTTGTATCCCTGGCTTGGCACAGGGGCTGCTATATAGTAGGTGCTCAGGAAATATTTACCTAGGTCTGAGGTCTGCCTTCCTCAAATGAAACCTTTGAAGTTTGAAAAATATGTGTTCTGTACAAGGTGTGGAACTTTGTGGCTACATTTCCTCCCCCCCCCCAAAAAAAAAGTTATTATTATGCAAAACTTCAAACATAAGGGAATGCTGGGATGGCTCAGTGAGTTGCTTTGCAGCCACACGGTCCAAGGATCGAGTCCTGGACTATGCAGACCCACATGCTGAACTGGGGCATGCTTCCCATGTGGAGGGCCCCCAGTGTGCAGAGATGTGCTTCCCGTGTGGGTGGCTCCCGATTTGGATTCTGCACTGTTTGGCCCCACATCCACCTGTGGATTGAAACTATGTCACACTAATGATGTATAGCTGTGGAGACTGCTCTGAGCCCTCCCTCTTGTCTCTGTCTCTCTCTGTCAAGACAATAAAATAAATCTTTAAAAAATAAAGAATAAGGCATCACCCTTAAAAAAAAATTCAAACATAAGACAAAAGTGAAAGAATTTTACAATGGACACCTTATTACTTCTAGCTAGATTCTATCACTAATGTTTTTTCTGTACTGGCTTTATCCATCTCACCTATTCATCTCTCCATCTGTCTATCTATTTATTGTCTTTGTTTCTTTCTGAAATTGCAGACATCAGTACATTTCACCCCTAAGTACCTTCCACACACTATTCTTAACTAGAGTTCCATATTTGATTATTATTCATTTTTCCTTTTGGGGTAAAATATATGTAGAATGAAACACACAAACATAAATTGTAGCTTTGCTGAATTTTGGCAAATGCAATTCTGTAACTTAAACCACTACTAAGATATAAAACATCACAACTCAAAAAAGTTTCCTCATGTCCCTTCCAGGTAATTCCTTTCCTTCACCCCCAGAGACAACCACTGCTCTGAATTTTTTCCATCATAGATCAGTATTCCCTGTTATAGAATTTCATATAAATGGAATCATATAGTATGAATTCTTTTGTCTAAGACTTCTTTTGTTCAGTCTGTTTTTGAGAATTATCCATATCCTTGCAAGTATCAGTACTCTGTTCTTTTTTATTGCTGATTAGTATCCTATTGATGACAATACCACAATTTGTTCCTCTATTATCCATTCTCTTACTAATAGACATTTGGTTTCTGGTTATTATGAATAAAGCTGCTATGAATGTTTTCATATAGTTCCTTTTGTGGACATATGTTTTCCTTTTTCTTGGGTAAATACCTACAAGTGAGAATGCTGGGTCATAGTTGAGTTTTATAAGAAGCTGCCAGGCCTTTTCCCAAATTGGATGTATCTTTTTATGCTCCCACCAACTACGTCTGAGTATTTCAATTGCTTGTGGTTACTTTTGCAGCTCTCTGCTTCAATTGCATACTTAACTGTGTCTTGTACCCATGAAATATTTACCCTTATACTTATAGAACAGCCAAGTCTGTTTGCAGATTATTACTTAAAACCTCCTATTTTGCTGACTAGTAAATGTACATCCAAACTCTAGATAATGTTACTAAAATATGAGAGTTAGCTCTATGTGCTAATAGCTTTTACTGAAAACTTATATGCCAAGTGCTGTATTAAGCACCTTATATGCATTATCTCACTTAATCCTCACAATAACCCTGTGAAGTAGGTACAATATGATTCCCATTATACAGGTGATGAAACTGAGGCTCACACAGGTTAAATAAGTTGCCCAAAGCGAAGTAGCTTGTAGGTATCCCAGCTGACACTTGAACCAGAGTCCATAATCTTTATTATCACCATGCTATAATGCTTCTGTATGATGTCCTTTGTACAGATGCTAGCAGAAAAACAAACAAATTTTGTGTTGTAAGACTCATCTGACCCCATCATTGTCCAGCAGAGGATACAGAGGCCCAATAATGAAAAGGGACTCACCTGAAGTCCCCCATTAATCATTTGCAGAGCCATCAGAATCCAAGTCTCCTACCTCCCAATCTGGAAATCTTTCCACTCCACTGCAAAACATCCTTAAATGCTTTGAGCAATTCAGATTTTATTTCCAGCTTTTTAATGTAAGAAGGGTCTGAAACCACTTTGAAATCTTTGAAGCAAGTACATGAATCTAAAAGGGTTTAGGGTCAAAACATAAGATCATAAACAAAATTGTCAAATTTGTGTCAATTCATGCCTAACATTATCTTGAAAATATTTTTTCCCACCCACCCAGCCTTCTCTGGAAAGGGAAAGAAAACAATGTGGCTATTTGGGGTATCATTCTGTGGGAAAGGAGTGGGAAAGGACTAGTCCCAAGGGCACTTTTCTCTTAGACTCCCACAGCGCCATCTGGTGGAAGTTCTGAGTTTTGGTTTCTCTTCATTCCGAATGTTTTTCTAGGCTCCCTGGATGCCTGAAACTTGCTTACCCGCATCGTGCTAATATTCTAGGGGGAAGGGCTTACCCAGACTATTACAACCCTTGTGGTAAAGGCCCTATTAGAGGCACATGGTAGAGCAGTGCTTAAAAGCCGCAGCTTCAGCCTCAGACAAACCTGCATTTTAATTCTGACTTGGCCACCTACCAGCTGACCTTAAGCAGTCACTCAACTTCACTGTGCTCATTTCCTCTTCTGTAAAATGGAGTTGGTAATAAAAGTGTTTACTATAGGATTTCTGTGGCAAAGATTGAATAAGGTTTTTAATGCACTTAGCATAGTGCCTTGAATATATTAAATGATCCATAATATCAGCTGTTATTTCATTATTAATAATAAGCAGATGGTGCAACAAGGTCCAGAAGAGGGCATTTAACTCAAACTTAGCTCAGAGCAAACACCTCTGAGGATGTGATGCTTGAGATGCTTTGAGTAGGAAATAGCCACTCGGATCCTTTCCCCATGCGGAAAGCAATAGCTGAAACATATGGGTAAAGAAAATAAGACAGTTCATCTCCCCTACATCACAAGGATGGCCTATCATCCTTTGCCTCGGAGATGCCAAGGGTTTCAGTGAGGGTCTCTGAGCTGGAAGATGATATTGGAATATTAAGGACTTATTGGAATTAGGACCCAGAGCAAGTGAGAAATTGGGTTTCCATGAGTAGGCAGAGCTTTACATGAAATTTGATCTAACAGAAAAATCAAGACCAGTTGTGTCAACTACCACGTGTTTGTTGTAATCTTGACTTTGTTTGGGGGCAATAATGCTTCAGCTTTGTTCATCCAGCAATGTATTAAATAGTAAGGGACCTGATAATTTCCCATGGCCTCAAAAAATGGACAGTTCTAGGCCCCTCAGCTGGCTTCCAAATTGTGACTGGCATACATCATGACAAAATCTAACTGTATTCATATTGTTCTTCCCTGAAAACCCTTAACGCTTCCATGTTATCCAAATTTTACTCATCCATCAAGCTCTCCTTCCTTTCATCCTTCCTTTCTTCTTGATTTTTTTTAAAGATTTATTTTTATTGGGTTTTTTTGTTTGTTTTTGTCAGAGAAACAGACAGAGAAAAAGGGGAGGGCCCAGAGCAATTTCCATAGTTGACAATATTAGTTTTCCAGTTTCACTCCACAGGCGGGTGCGGGGCTGTGCAGGGCAGGAACTGGGCCGAGCCTCCCACATAGTTCATGGCAAGATCTGAACTGGCGGCACACCCCAGTTCAGCATGTGGGTCCACATGGGCCAGAGCCAGGATTCGATCCTCTGTCTCTGGATCTGCAAAGTGAGCGCTTAACCTGCTGAGCCATCCCAGCTTCCCCTAGTATTGTTTTTTAATTGAGGTATAATTAACATATAACATTATATTACTATTAGTTTTCTATATATATATATATATATATAGTGAAATATAATAATTCTTACCATCTGCCATCAAATATACCAGGGGTGCCAAAAATATACACACATTTTAATAGATATTATCTATGCATTATTTTTGAAGTTGAATTTATGGTAGCAATGTGTAGTATGGCACTCACTCAAAATATGGCATTAATCAAATGAATGCTAGTGTCACCATGCGACAGGCAGGACAATTGTCGTCAGAGGAGCACAATTTTGAAGTGGTATTTGAAATCCAAGAACATTGTGGAAATACAATGAAGGTGTGAGTATGCAATAGAACCTCCAATGCCTAACAATTACACGCATTCATGATAAGTTTGAGACACGGTAAATTGAAATGGCATGCGCAGCGAGTGGACACTTTACTTTCGTCAGCATAGCTCAAACAGTTAGCTGTAATAAGAAATGTTGATGGCAACCACTGAGCACCTGTCATTACAGAAGTCAAATGTGACTTGTATTCATCTTTGTTATCAGTATATAGTATTACAATTTTAATTTTTTTTTCCTTTCTTAAAATGTGTATACATGTTTTAGGCACCCTCTGTAGTTAAAATCTTTGTGATGAGGAACTTCCAAGATTTCAAATATGCAATACCGCGATGTATAATCATTTTAGTGCATTGTTGTAATTCTATTATTTGCTAGTATTTTGTTTAGGATTTTTGCATCTGTATTCTGAGATATTAGACTGTTTTGTTATTTTTTACCATTATCTTTTCCCTTTTTGCAAAGGGCATCTTGAAGTCTTTTTTTTTTAAAGGAAAGGAGAAACTAAGGCTAACAGGGTGTGATAAGATTTGCCTATGGTTACAAAGCTAATTAGCCCAGGTTTCCTCACCTCCAAGGCCATAACCCTTTCTACCAAGTGCTCACAGGTAGGTAATCCTCTGAGGCCCTGAATTTTCAAGCTAATATGTTAAGCAACATGATTGATGAATACCGTCTGGATACAATAATGATCATTATGATAGCTAACATAAGCTTACTATGTTTTAAACACTTTATATAAACTCATATTACCTAACAACCATCCTATGAGGTTGACCCTATTACCATCAGTCAGCCTCACTTTTCCAGAGGGAGAAACACAGCTGAGGGATGTTAATTCACTTACCCAAAGTCAAAAAGTTAGAGTGGCAAAGCCAGGAAATAGATTGAGGCTCTAACACTATTTTATATATAGCTTCTTATAACTCAGATAAGTGTCTCCCTAAATTTTAATTAAAATTTACTAGTTAATTATTTTTTTTTTATTTTGAGAGAGACAAAGACAGAGAGAAGGGGGAGGGCTCAGATTGGTCTCCATAGTTGCACGTCATTAGTTTTTGACATAGTTTCTTCCCAGAAGTAAGTACAGGGCTGTGCAGGGCAGGAATCGGGAAGGGGCCTCCTGCATGGTAGGCAAGGCCCTGTGAGGGGGCCTCCTACATGGGAAGCACACCTGGGGTGGGAGCTGAACCGGGGACCTCCCACATGGGAAGCTTGCCCCACAAGAACCGAACTGGGGGCACACACCAGTTTAGCATAAGGGTCCATAGGGGCTGGGGCCAGGATTCAATCCTCAAACCCCAGGCTGCAAAATGAGCTCAACCCACTGACCCATCCTGGCATCCCCTACTATAAGTAAATTTAAATAAAACTGTTACTATAAATAAGTTATCATTTATTAGCACCTACTACTAATAATTCACACAACATGACTATGCTTTTCCCCATAGTATGTTAAATAAAGGGGTTCCACTCTATTAGCTACACCAAAGTAACAGCTTTGGGTTCAAATCCTCAAAACTACTGGATGGATCTTATACAATGCAGGTTAACTGCTTAATGCAATTCCATAAACCTAGAGATGAGTACTTTTAAAATATCTACTTAAACGTTTTGCTAATATTCTTCAAACTTGCCGATTTCATCTCAGTGCATAATAAATAAGGACAAATTAGCTTGATAACATTGGTGAATTTATTTAAGATTCTAGTGCAAACTTAAAAACAAGAACGAAGCTTTTCATCAAGAATAAAGACAAAAATCTAACAATCCTGCAATCATGCATTTTAACAGAAAGTACGAATAGGGATACATTCTAATATGTAACTACATATGAAAATTAAAATATTTAGCTTCAAATACCAAATACTACACAACCTTTAATTTTTTTTTCATTTTCTTATCTCAGAAACATTTGTCATATGCTATCAGGAAAATATAGGTGAGAATTATTAACTAGTCTTTATGACCAAAGAAACATTATTCTCCTTAATTTCTCACTTTCAATCGTTCATCCATATTTCAGTTCTGAAAATTCATACAATTATACCTCCACTCTAGAAAAAAGAAGTAAATACAAATATCAAGGAAGCATTCATTATACTTCATGTAATTAAAGCAAGTCACAAGTGTTCGACTTAGAAATGTATATAACTGTAGTAAATTTTTAAAGTACAGCTGTGTTTGAATGGCTGACATGTAATAACAACAGCAAATGATTTAAACAGGTATCAAAATGTAGGATCAAAATCTTTAGGCTCAAATACTTCAAAAGTCACTATGACTATGGAAAGATCTGTTTACATAAACATGTATATTTCATAATGAAAAATCAGGGGGTAGTGGCATCTCCCTGGTCCCTTAACAATATTTGGATTTTCACAAAGAATTAGCAGCACCCAACCTTAAGTGTTAATTACGTGTTTCTAAAGGACCTGTACAACAGATTAGTCGGCAGTGTTCTAGCTTTCGGGAGATGAGAGTGGGTGGGGGTGCAAGTATCTGACTATGCATGCACTCGCACACTTAAAATCACCATTCCAAAATCACATACTGAAAAAGCCTTAGGGAATCATATTCAAAGGGTCAACAGTGGGCCAGGAACAGTAGAAGCTGAATAGTAGTCTACATGATAATAATGGCTCTTTACTCTTCAAAGGCAAGTTGGGAAGAATGAGAATACTCACATATACATAACTGCAAGGAGAACTTGCCTCAAATTTTACACTGCAGAACACTGAACAGAAATCTTTACAAAAACCTTCTTGCTTATAATAACACCAGATGATTTTTTCCTTTTTACCACCA
>PVKE010031583.1:0-18948 GCA_004027555.1 Craseonycteris thonglongyai
AACTAACACTGTCCCATTCACGGAATTATCACGGAATTATCACGGAATTATCACGGAATTATGTGCCTTGAGAACACATCTGTCTTGCTTTCTTTTATTAATTAATTAATTTATTTATTTATTTATTTATTATTTATTTTTGAGAGAGAGAGAGAGAGATACAGAGACAGAGAGAGAACTGAACTGGGGGAGCTCCCAGCTCAGCATATGGTTCCGCACGGGCCGGGGCCGGGATTCGATCCCGGCTGCAAAGTGAGCGCTTAACCCACTGAGCCATCCCGGCTTCCCCTGACTTGCTTTCTTGAGGTTTAAAAATACCCTTTCGTCAGATGACATGGTTACAACAAATTGTAGCTTGGTTTTTAATGCCGTCATGGACCAAATTCAAAGCTAACAAGTTCGTGATAATGGTTTGCATGGCTTAATTTTTTTTTTTTTTTTTTACCCATTTGCAAGTGTTAGTTCAGTGGTATTAAATACACTCACACTGTTGTGCAACCATCACCACCATCCATCTCCAGAACGTTTCCACTGTCCCAAACTGAAACACTGTTCCCATTTAACAAAAATCTCCCATCTGCTCCTTCGCGCTGCCCCTGGAAACCTCTGTTCTGCTTTTTATCAGAAGGAGTTTGGCTACTCCAGGTACCTGCTGTAAGTGGAACCATACAGCATTTGCCATCTTGCATCTGGCTAGTGTCCTTCAACGTAATTCTCTCAAGGTTCATTCGTGTGGCAGCGTGGACTCATAGAAGGACTGAACCGGCCATGGCTATTTTACAGCCACAAGTCAGCCTGGAGGATGGAAACCAGGAACTGAGGATGAAAAGCAGACAACTAAAAGGAACCTGGAGTATCAGTGATGTCACACAGCCGTCATTCCAGCTCTGTGTTCTTATCCCAGACGTCTTTCAGCAGAGAGGAGTCACTGCCAGCTGAAAATACTTCTCAGCTGACCCCATGGGGAGGTGCCGTCCCTGACTTCAGGAACTTACAACCAACTGTGGGGTTCAGACCTGCTCAGTGACGCCCCCAGGGCAATGGGCTGGCCAGGAGCTCAGCTGTCAAGTGTCCTGCCCAGCATGGGGCTTGGTGGGCAGCAGGAGAGCATGGCCATCTCCCCAAGGAAGGATTGGGTCATCGGCTTGGCCTTTCACACTCCCAAATTGTTGGGTTAGGCAAGGACTGGCAGTGTGAGGGGTCAAACCACAGCAACTTCTGCTCCTTCTGGAGTGACCGAGTGGGGGAAATGTCACATAAGCTCACCAAGTGTCACCGGTCAGTCGGCAAACATGAATTCAGCATCACCTCTGTGCCTAGCATTGTGCTGGATGCTACAAGGAGAGGCACAAGGAAGAGAAGTTGTGGCTCCTGTCCTCAGGGAGCTTACAGTCATTGGTACTCACAAACTCTTATGCCTGGGGACAACTGTGGTGGGAACCTTTGTTTCCTGGCCTCACATCTCCATGTGGAGGGACCTTTTTTAGGGCAACGCTTCCTGTCTCATTTTCCTATTAGGCTCAGTCCTCATAAGTGGTGGAGCCATTTATCTGATCAGTGAGTTTGAGAGAAGCAAGAGATAAGCCCTTCTGGGTTCTCTCTTTTTAGGGTGTGCCTTAGTATCTCCCAGTCGGATCATGTCCATGGGGGTGGGGGGACCCCTGGAATGCCCAGAGTTTCCACTGATGGGGTGGATAAGTCTGTCTAACTCTAGGAAGCAGCATTTTGAAGCTTATTTGTTGTAATGACACATCTGTGCCACATCCTTCAACCCAGCTTTAATCAGTTAAAAAGTCGATATTTTTATCTTCATCTCTCTTCTGGTTCTGACCTCAAGAAGGAATGAGTGTCATTTGGGGCCTCGCAGGATAATTGATGCTGACAGCTGTTAATAAGCAACCCCCAAATCTCAGAGTTTTAACACAATGAACGTTTTCTTTCTGCCATCATCCACCCTCCCTTTCACCATCCTGTGCTGACTTGAGGTGTTTCTGGTCAAGGGGCCCATAAAAAGAGTGACTCAGGAAGCTCATTTGCTCTCATATTGTGTCCCCACCATTATGTGACTTTTAAATCAACCGGAAATCGTCAGGCCCTGAGAAATGGGGAAAGCCTGGAAGACCAATCAGACTGTGGGAGGTGTTATAGTGTAAAGAGCCAGTCATGGCAATGGCATAGATCACTTCTACCTACGCTCACTGGGCCAAGTAAGTCACGTGGCACCTCTTAGATGCAAAGGGTGCCGCGAAGGGTGGCTTCTTCGTATGCCCAGAGAGGTGAGGACCATTGGATGGTGGTAAACTTTAGCCTTCTCTATCACACCCCAACAGGCTCTACTCCTTTTATCATAAAAATGACAAGTTTGAAAATCAAAGCATGTCACTAAGTTGCCCAAAGTATACAGCCGTTTTATCAACAGAGCTGAGAGGAAAACTGGGCATCGTAGAAACTAAATAGTAGCAGTGGGGGGAAGGGGTATAAAACTGACACTCTGACACCCAGGTGGGGCATCTATTCTGCCTCAAAGAGTCATGAGTTTCCTGTCACTAGAAGAAGGCAAACAGGCTGATCACTTGGTGCAGAAATTAGGAATCAAGTTTTCTATCAGACGACTAGACGACACCAGCAATTCCCACACTTTTCATTCTCAGGGGCCCTTTCATAATTGTTCCCTTTGGACTTCATGTTTTGAAAGATTTTGTCTACAAACAAACTGCACTTATTGAGTAATAACAAATACATTTCCCCACTTCTTACTAATCAAGGTTGTGTGTGTGTGTGTGTGGGGGGGGGGTGTCTCTACAAGTGGACAAGCGCACTTTGAGCATCATGCCTACCATGGTTTTGATTGCTAATCATCTTTCCAAAGTGCCTAGAATGTCATCAACAGCCAATCAAATTTTCTGACCAGCATTCAACACTGTGTTGATGACTTAATTCCAGCCAAAGCAAAGAAGCGAAGAGTTTAGCTATCCCTCTCATGGGATAAATTAACAGTTTTAAAAGATTACCAAAAAGCACTCCTAGACCCACAGTACGGTTTAGGACTCCGGACAACTCACTTGTTACTTCACTCCAGCCCCTTCATCTCCCCAAACAGACAGGTGTTGGGGTACATTTTATCTCCCACTGAGTAGAAATCTTTTCAAGAACAGGGACCCTATTTCTATGTCCCCATCCATTGCCTAGCCATGTGCCAGGTAGTTGCTCAATAGTTGTCCATGAAAAATAAAATCTATGAGTGAATATGATGAACTGCACTTTTTGCTTTAAGGTAAGGCCGGCAGATCAGAAGAAACCAGGCCCTCCGAACTTGGCAGTTGCCGTGATCAGAAAGGGTAAGTCGTGGTCAAGTATCTGGGTGGGGGTCTTGCACTCCCCAGCAAAAAATGTCACCCCTGTTTATACCATTCGAGTGGATAGCAATTCTCTCATTCTCTTTGTACCGTGTCTGGTACATACTAGACCCTTGATAAGAGACCAGATGGCCTTTCTATGTGGCCTCAGCTTCCTTCTTTCCTTTCATTCTCTCCTTCTCTCCTTCCTTCCTTCCTTCCTTCCTTCCTTCCTTCCTCCTCCATCTCTCCTTTCTTACCTCCCTCCTTCTCTTTCTCCTTCCCTCCTCTCTTCTTTTCTTCCATCCCCACCTTTCTTTCTGTACCCACTCCTTCCCCTATTCCTTCTAATGCTAACACTTTCAACCCCCTTGCTTATATTTAGGTCTGGCACAAATTCTCAGAATTGTCTTGCACACAGAATAATTAGTTAAGGGCATGCCTGAAATCACACAGTCACTCTAGAGCTCGTGAAATTCCTAAATTGGAGCTTACAAATAGCTTTCTGACAACGTGTGCCTGAATTTGCATCATGGATTTATTCTATGTGTTTTTATACCCCGCTCTGTTGTTTATACCCCAGTAAGACTCTGAATGGGGAATGGCTTGCACTGGTGGTCACTGGAAAAGTAGTAAATATAAGCCAATCAAGGGCTTGAAAAACACTGTCACAAAATCCCTGTCACCATGTGACAAAGCCCAGACCAACCCTACTGAACAATGGTAGACAGGCAGCCCACTCCCACCACCAGCCAACAGCCACCCAACCACCAGACAGGTGAGGGAGCCCAGCTGATGGCAGGCACGTGAGCTAGAGCAGCCAGGATTGTCCAAGCCCAGCCTAGACCAAGGATCCACCCAGCAGAATCATGAGCTACATAGATCGCTGCTACTTCAGGCCACTGGGCTTTAAGATGATTTGTAGTTCACCACGTAGCAGTAGATAACTGACAAAAATTATTTTAATCACACCATTCCTAAGCAAAGTGCTCAACTGTATGTGACTTTCCCAATGAAAAATAAAAAAATTAAATAGAGATTCTGTAGCAAAATCACCACCAACTATTCGCAAAGGGCCTTCTTTTTTTTTTAAAGAAAGTATATCAAATTGAGGGCTACCTTTTGGAAGGACAACAGACACTCACAAGAATATTATATGTTATATGTTATGTAATGTTCTAATCTATAGTATTCTTCTACTATATTTATATATCACATTTTTACATATTATATAATATTATAATGTAATAAGGGCTCTAGTTTTCTGACCACGAGAACAACTAAAACTCACCCTGGCATAATATATGTTTGGTTTTCTTCTGAGATGATGCAACATGTAGTATTAAGTGAACAATTACATTTTTGAAATATTTATATATTTTTACAATAAAGCCATTTCTTAAAAAACTGCCCTTCTGAACCTTTCTCTTTTGGCATTCCTGAGGCATGAAGAGGCAGCATCAACCCATTAACAAGAACACACCTGTCCCAGGTGGCTCTTATGTTCCCACACATCACCTCATTGGCTCCTCACAGCAGTCTTAAAGATAGGTGTGAGTATTCCAACTTTTACCATTGAGGTAATTAGAAACAGAGACGTTAAGCAACCTACCCAAGGTCACACAGCTCATAGGTAGCAAAGCCTTGCCTCAAGGCCAGGTTTTCAGTGTCCACATCTCTCATTTGCGTCACTTTACTGCTCATGCCCTGAGGTACTTTTAAAGTTGGTGACATTAGATGAATTTGCACTAAGCATCTGATAATCGAATAACAATAGAGAGTATTCACATAGCATTTGCTGAATACCAGGTACAGCTTCGAGCACTTGTGTCTGTGAATTTATTTAATTATCACAACAAGCATAAGAGGTAGGTACTTTCATTATACTCATATTAATGAAGGACCAAAGGCCTGTAAGGGTTAAGGGACATGGCCAGGATCACAAAGCATGGAGGTGACAGAGCCAGGCTTCAGACTTGGGAAAGCATCCTGGGAATGTGAGGCTTTCAAAGACGCCAGAATTTCAGCGCTAACACCAGGACAGGCCCAGGAGCACGACTGTTGGCCCTCGCTTGGACAGAAGTTACAAAGCAGTAGGTCTCAGGCTACCTCCAGCCCATTCTGTTTGGACCACATGGTGTTTCAGTATTTTGAAATGACATTGAGCCAACGCTTACAAATCAGAAGGCACCGTGTTAAGAGCTGTGTTTTGGGGGAGATCCGGCCCCATGGGGTGTGCATTCAGGCATGGCCACCATGCGCCTCTGAGCCTGGTTGTCTTGGCAACAGCCCTCCTCCATCCTCTGAAGTCCCCACCGCACCCACCAGGTGTCACATGCGCTGACCCCACCCTGTTGGGCTCGTTTCTGCGCCTGAGTGGGCTCTGTATGCATTTATTCGGCTTCACGGCCTCCTGGCCTTGCACTGAGGCAGCGCTCCTGCGCCTTCTAGTCACCTGGAGAGCTTTGAAGGTGCCCCCAACACACCTGGGCCTGGTAGAATCCAGTCTCAGGGAGTGGGTCTCAGACAGCAGAATGTTTTCCAACTCCCTGCGTTCCAGCGTGCAGCCAAGTTTGCACATTTCTCAAACTGCAACGTGCCCATGAATCATCAGTCAATCTGGTTCAGATGCAGGTTCTGATTCAGTGGGTCAGGAGGGGCCCAAGAGCCTGCATTTCTAACAGGCTTCAAGGTGATAATATTAAGGCTGCATTTCCAGGGACCACACATCGAGAGGCCAGGGACCAAAAGACGGTGCCTCCCTAACATGTTCTTTCCCACTGAGCAGGCTGGCTGCCCCCTCCGGCTCCAGTTTCATGAATGCTTTCAGCAGTGTCGGCCCAGAGAGGGTCAGTAAGAAGCCCGAAGTCACACAGGGCTCCACGAGCACCCAGATTTCTATTGCCTCTCATGGCACCACACTGCCTTCTGGACAGGCGACTTCACCCACCCATACAAATCATAGCACCTCCTAGCCCACTTGGCAAGGAGACACCAGGAAGAACTTTCCCGTGGAGAAGTCAGCTCTTGTAGAATCTGCTTCGGGGGGAGGTGGCAGTCCTCTGTGGAAAGGGGCCCCACCTAGGCAGGAGGCACATGCAACGTGCACGCAGTGGAGACAGCAGAGGCTGATGAAGGTGTGGGGGGCAGGGTGGAGGGATCGTGGTTGAGGAGCACAGGACAGTCTCTCTCTCACTCTGGATGGGGACACCCCACGGTGCCTGAGTCACAGAGGGCCTGTGAGCTCAGCCCAGGCTTCTGGGCTGGGAGGGTGACTCAGAGGGTGTGTAGTGAAGTGAACGTCTCCTGGCCAAATATGGGCTCGGCTCTGCCCTGCCATTCACGCTGCCAGAGGCCACAGGCTGTGTCTGCTCCACACGACAGCGAGGTCCCTAATGGAGAGGAGAAACTATCCCACACTCCCCTGACCCCTCCTGGCCTCCCCGGCCAGTGGGTAGCACTTGGCTTTGCACTCTCTGAGTAACTTGTAAACTCCTTCATGCCACATCTGCTGTCCCCATGTCACTACACGTAGCCTAAAATAGGGAAGTGATGACATGTTCTGAAACACTGGTGTGGTCACCCACAGGACTGTAGGAGAGGCTACGTCTTGTTTTTCCTTCTATTGCCCCCAGTGCCACACAGAAAGCCTGGGACAGGGTAGATAGGATTAACGATCTGTGAAAGAAATGAATTACTGTCTGTCTTTCCTGTGGGTGTCTCCATAGGTCATTCTCTACCACCAGACTTTTAACTCCTTGAGGGAATAATAACTTACGTAGCACGCCCGATGTGCCAGGCCATGTTGTAAAGATCCTCTCATATTAGCTCATGTCATAGGAGGATTAACTCATTTAATCCTCACAACCACCCTGTGAGGAAAGTACTGTTATTCTACTCATTTTATAGACAGGAGCCTGAGGCCCAGAGAAGTGAAGGAATTTGCCTGAGGTCTTTACAGCAGGTAAGTGACAGAATCAGGATTCTAGCCCCAAGGCTGACCTCGAAGGCTGTGCTCTTAACAGCACTTGATTCATTTCTGTGTCCCTGAAGCCCAGCACCGTGCCTGGCATGGGGCAGGGAGTAAAAATTCTGTGCTGGCTAAATGAAGGAAGTAATTCATGTATTAATTACTGTGTGTGTGCATGTGTGTTTGTCCCACTAGACACTGACTTTCTTAAAGAAAAATATTGGGCCTGCCAGCACCTCCCAGTGCACTTAATAAATGGCTTAAGGCAGAATGCACTAAAGAATGGGTGGTCCCCAAGGCCCCCGTGTTTGGTATATGGTCCCGAGTAACCGGACAGCTGATTGAGGCTTTCAGAGTTTATTCAGATGTCCAAAAAGAGACAGGCAGGGTCGAGAGTCAGGGCCAGCTTCATGGCTGTGTGACACATGCAACTGTACACAGTTCTGTGCTCAGAAACACCATCCTCCCCCAACCTTGATTCGATGTTGGGCTGCCATCGTTTAAAATGCCTCATAACTTTTTAACAGGGGCATTCTGTTTCTGTCTTACACGGGGCCCCACAAATGATGTAACCCATCCTGCCCAGAGTGAACAAAAGCCCTTGACGGTGCTCCAGGAAGGAGAGGAAAGGAAATACACTCCAGAAGCAAAGCCTTGGTCATGCGCGATGCCCATTGAGACAGGGGGCCCAGGCTCAGCCATTCCAGCCCGGGCGTGACTAGTGAAGGGTCATTGGGATCTCATCAGCCCTCCCCAAGAGCCAGGCTGACCAGATGCACCATTGGAAATGGGACAGAAAGCAATGGTCCTACCCCATTGCCAATGTGGTCAGCCTACTGACACCTTGAATTGAGTCCAGTGAGGTTAGGCCGACCAGACGTACTATTGGAAACGGGGCAGTACTGCTTTCTGTCCTGCTTAACGTGGTACCTCTGATCAGCCTACCAAGAGCTGCCCCTGAGACACCCCTGGTCCCCAGACTCTGACAGCTTCAAATGCACCCGGGCCAGCTTCCTCAGCCTGTACCCGTTTCACCGACAATGCCTTCACGGCGGAACTCGGCCAGGGCTGAGCACCGGGCTGAGCACTCTTTCGTCTGATGCTCACAGCCCTCACTCTGTAGGATGGATTGCATTGGCTGCATTTTGGACATTTGAGGTTCCAAGTTGATGACGTCAAGATCAAGTACAAATAAATTACTCCAAGGCCCTTGTTCTTAACTCCTGGCTCCTATTGCCCCCTACCTGTTTCAGGTAAGCCCTCTATTTGCCTAGAAGGTCCTCCTTTCCTCTCCCCAGATCCCATCTTCTCCCCTTACCCTCCTTCAGTCTTATAGCTGGGCAGTGGTACAACCGGAATTCGAACCCAGGCAGTAGGCCACAGCTTAATGCTCTGACTCATATTTCATATATTTGTTCTCTTTGTTTGGACTTGGCTTAGATCTCTTAACCCATAGAAACGTGGACCTGAAGGAACTCCACCCTCAGCTTCTTCATCTATGAAATGAGGGCAATAAAGAGACCCACATCATAGACTTCCCTGGATTAAACCTAATGGCAGGTGTCAAAGTGATTTTTAACAATCCACAAGTCTAAGCAGTTATTTCTATTAATTACCGGTAGTGAAACTAAGGCTCATTAAACCTGCTGCCAAGGAAACAAAGGTCATTAGCTCCCATCCCCTTCCCTTGAGTCAAAGCCAAGGCCAGCCACACCCTGGCCAATCATTGGTCAGTAAAGAATCGAACAAGATATATCCCTATGAATCACCAGGATTTCTCCTGCGTAGTCTTCAAATCCTGATTCTGCCACTCCTTAGCTGTGCAACTTTGAGCAAGTCACCGTACCTCTCTGAGCATTGGGCTTCTCATCTGCAAAATGGGGTCACTAGTGATAGTTGTGTTGCAAAGGGGTTGCAGAGTGTCTAGCACAGTAGCCACAAAGTCGTAGTTGGTGTTATTTTTAGAAAACTCCTGCATACATTACATTTTTATTTGATCCATGACAGTATTAACTTAATTTTCAGCACCATCGCAAATAAAATCTAAGAATATATTGACACATCAACTGCTGATGGCACTAGGTGCTTTCCTACCCATTGTCTCATCATGCTTTTTCTTCATCCCTGCCAGCATTCTGCATTTCTTAGCAAAAAAAAAAAAAAAAAAATTTCTTTTCAGTGAGAATTTTTTTAAACATTTTTAAAATTAAATTTATTGGGGAAGCCGGGATGGCTCAGTGGGTTAAGCGCTCACTTTGCAGCACCGGGGACCAAGGATCGAATCCCGGCCCCGGCCCGTGTGGACCCATGTGCTGAACTGGGAGCTCCCCCAGTTCAGTTCTCTCTCTGTCTCTGTCTCTGTATCTCTCTCTCTCTGTCAAAAATAAATAAGTAAATAAAATATTTTTTAAAAAAAATTAAATTTATTGGGGTGACATTGGTTAGTAAAATTACCTAGGTTCCAGGTGTACAATTCTACATGACATTGTCTATGTATTGCATTATGTGCTCACCACCCAGAGTCAGCTCTCCTTCCATCACCATATATTTGATGCCTCCTCCTTCTCTCCTACCCACTACTCTCTACACTCAGGAAACCACTGAACTATTGAGTAGTTCCATGAGGTTTTTTTGTTTGTTTGTTTTTAGTCTATTTTGATTATTCATTTATTCTGTTCTTTAGATTTCACATGTAAGTGAGATCATATGGTATTTGTCTTTCTCAGTTTGACTTATTTCGCTTAGCATGATATCTTATAGTTCCCTCCAGGTGGTTGCAAAAGGTACGATTTTATTCTTCTTTGTGGCCATGTAACACTCCATTGTGTGAATGTACCCGTTTTTTATCCAATTGTTTACCAATGGGCATTTAGATTGTTTCCGCATCTTGGCTATTGTGAATAATGTTGCAATAAACACAGGGGTGCATATATTTTTTTCGAATTCATGTTTTAGACATTTTTAGATAAAAACCCAGGAGTGGAATTGCTGGATCATAAGGTAGTTCCACTTTTAATTTTTTGAGGAACCTCCATACTGCTTTCCATAGTGGCTACACCAATTTGCAATCCCAACAACTGTGCACAAGGATTCCCTTTTCGCCACATCCTCGCCAACACTTGTTGATCAACGAATTGATGAGTAGCCGTACTAACAGGAGTGAGGAGGTATCTCACTGTGGTTCTGATTTGCATTTCTCTGATAATTTTCATGGGTCTATTGTCTATCTGTAGTAAGCAAAGTTTTTTTTAATTAAAAAAAAACTTGCTCTTTATATACCCTTGCTATTTTAGGTATGATAAACTATGCTTGATTCCCTGGTACCTGTAATTATTGAAAAGTCTGTGTTATCATTCTCCACAAAACTTGCTAAGAGCTTACACAGCCAGTCAAATGATAGGGTAGATAATGATAGTGTTTAGAGACAGTAAATTTCATCAGCACAGGGAACATCAAGGACCTATATGGAAGCAGGATATAGTGCTATCTCAAGTTGAGATTCTGCACATGATTTGAAATGTAGAATATAAGAAACAGCTACACTGTATCAACCCAAATGTGCCTTCAACACACAGAAAGTTCGCGGCGAATTACAAAGTATAAAATTCTGGAAAACAGGTTTTTGAAGCCTGGGGTTCAATAGCATTCTATTCCTTGCATTGATTTTGCTGCCAGGAAATTTTAGCAATGGCAAAACAAACTCTCTATTTCTGTTACGGGAAAAAACAACATTTTCAGAAAACACGAGAGAAATCATATTGCCAGTACAGAGTTAGTACTGGTTTGTGGGTGGATCAATTATGGGAAAGTATCACCTGTTCAGCCAATATAAGTTGAAGAAAAGAGCAGGTTTTTAAAAATTAGTAGTTTAAAACACGGGTCAACAAATCAGGACCCAGAGGTCCAATCTGTACCTCCATTTGTTTTTGTAAATAAAGATTTATTGTCACGCAGTTATACTCATTCATTTACATATTGTTTCTGTCTTTGTTCTATAGTGACAAATACAAAGATGAGTACCTATGACAGAGACTTTTTGAAACAAATCCTAAACTGTTTACTCTCTGGCACTTTATAGAAAAACTACCAACCCTTAGCTTAAAACATAAATTTATATATCGGTAGTTGGTGTGGGGAGGCACATTATTTAATATGTTTTAAATCAGAGTGAATCATGAAAGAAAAGAAAAACTTTATGTGATCATTCTACAAATATTAAATAAACATCTACTGTGTACTAAACACTGTCTAGCCATTAAAAAACAACAACAAAAGCTCTTACCCTCATAGAACTTAATTGGACTGAGGAGTTTACTAGTTGATTAGTTGATCTCTATGTACGTATACTTTTTTTTTTATGAAATCTTTAAAAGAACAATAAAGAATGAAATGTTTCAGGGCATTAAAAATGAGATCTATGTTTCCTCAGCTTACTCAATAATAAGTGATAACCTGACTGACATTGCAATGAAAGAACTCTTGTCAACAGCGTACAAAAGATCCAAGAAGACCTCAAAGCCCAGTGTAAACACAGAAAAGCTGTGAGGGCTCGTCCAGGTTGAAGGGGACACCGGAACCAATTTGCACATGGTTGCAAAAACAGATTTGCTGCATGGAGCCAATCTGAATCAAATTCCTGGCCAGGCACATCATCAAGTTGCTAAACAGGAACAGAAAATCCAATGGATTTACAACAATGCTGGTGATAGCAGATCAGCATTTTGTACTCACAGGGTTAACTTGAGGTTTGAGATTCAGCAGTAACAGCTTTGATTTGTGAGTAAAGAAATCAAAGAACTTCCACAAGCTCTCAATACTATCGATCCGTGCATCTCAAAAAAGGCTGACGATTTTTCAAAGCCATGCCATGCACTGTGAAGACATGGCACGCAGGAAGATGTGCCACTCCTTGAAAAGGACTCTGGACTCTCCGTTATGGTATGTTGTGTTCATTGGGGTTTAACATCCTTGGAGAGATTACAGACTTTAGGGAATTCACTAAAATGCTTCTTTAAAAGATTAAGTGTCTCATAAAGTGAGCAAGGCACTGAGATTAATTTCCAACTTTGAATTTATCTTTGGTTTGAAATGGATCACATATTAAGTGTTGTGGGAATTCTTTCAAAGGGTTGCAAAATGCAATTATCTGTGATCACTTCTCTTTCTCTTTCTTCATTATTTACCACCTCAGTAAAGCAATAAACATTTCAAAACTCTTTAGGATAGAGTAGAATCAGGCCAAAAAATAATCATGGAAGGTTTCATAGTTAAGAAATCAACATTTTAGATGAGTACCAAAAAATTCTGGAAGAAAAAAGATCATGAGAATTTAGATAGTCTTTTTCTGTTTCTTTCAAAAATACAATAGGGGAAGCCGGGATGGCTCAGCGGGTTAAGCACTTGTCTTGCAGGTGTGGGGTCTGAGGATTGAGTCCCAGTCTCGGAGTATGCCCCAATTAAGCTCTCGCTGGAATGAGCTTCCCATGTGGGAGCCCCCCAGCCCGGTCTCCACCCTGTGTGGCCCCCACCCACCTGTGTGGAATGAAACCATATAGAAAACTAATGATGTGCAACCATGGAGACTGCTCTGGGCCCTCACCCTTCTCTCTGTCTCGCTCTATCAAAAACAATAGAATAAATCTTAAAAATATATATATATATATCACAGTGATGTTTATTACTAAGCATCAGAGTCTTAGTCATTTTAAATCTACATTATAAGAACATGAAAAAATATTTTTGAAACTTTTGATGTGTATATACATATATGGGTTGAAACCATTCAGTAAAACAAAAGGAAAATTTTTTCAAGACTATAGATGTACATATGCTGTGCATATGCTCCCATAGCTTCATTTTCCTAAGAACAATGCACAGTTTAATTTCCCATACAACTGCATCAATAGAACCAATAAAGGGTATTGCACCTGGTGTTCACAAGAATGCCACTGATGCCTTGCACCATTGCATTTTGCATCCATTTCTCCAATTGCTAGAGCAAGCAGGAATGCTTATTCCTACTACAGTGCCTTTTTTTTTTTTTTTAAGATTTATTTTGTTGTTTTGGATAGAGACAGAGAGAAGAGGGGTGGCCCAGAGCAGTCTCCATAGTTGTACGTCATCAGCCTTTGACACAGTTTCACTCCATACAGGTGGGCGGGGGGCTGAGCAGGGCAGGAACTGAGCAGGGGCCTCCTGCATGGAAAGCTCCCCCCAGTTCAGCATATGGGTCCACACGGGCCGGGGCTAAGATTCGATCCTCTGACCCCGGGGCTGCAAAGCGAGCTCTCAACCTGCTGAGCCATCCCTGCATTTCCTAGTGTCTTAAAACATACTGTGAAGGGCACTGGCCCTTGATAGTTACTAACAATAACTTGGTAAGTAAACTGAGTGACCTCGAAGGAAAAATCCAGGGGCATCTGGAGAAGCTAATCATGCCAGATGAAAGGCACGTGGATGTTTTACTGATTCAGTCTCACTCATCAGCACTACCCACTCTGGGGGGTTGATGGCCACGGCTGGTGCCCAATTTTGAACTCTAAGCTTTAAGGCATGCTACCCTGATATCAACTGAACACCGTTCCTGGGAGAAGACGGTGGCATAATAGAAACAATCACGCTGTTTTTATTAGCATATTTCTGCATACTCAAAGACTTTTGAAAACCCCATTTGACCACTATTGCTTTAAAATCTCTCACTTGTTTCATGACCGTCCCCCCGTATGTTGAAAATAAGGACTTGGGGTCCCCACCACACATCCCATCAGGCTCCACCTTGGCTGGGATTCTTATCAAGCCCCATTTTATAGATGATGAAACTGAAGTTTGACAAGGCAGGTCCCTGTATCCTTCGTTTCCCAAGTCGCCCTACGGGAATGGCCTCCGTAGGTACCTTTGTCACCCAATGTGCTGAATTGATGCAAGGGATTGTTTATTTACACAGAGGCAATTGATCCTCTGAGTGGGCCTGTGTGTGATTGTCATGGGCATGTTTACAGGCCCTGGAGTTCTTGGGAACTCTGGGTAACGCCAGGCCAAAGGGAGCCATTCCCGGCTCCTCTCCAACCACGGCCCTTGCCTACAAGTGTGTCTTCATCCAGCCTGGGATCTTTCCCCACCTCCCCTCCAGCCATGATGGGTTCCTCACAGTTTTTTTCAACAGTCTGCACTGCCTATTCCGAGCAGCTCTTTCCACTGCCTAGAACTTTCCCTCAACCTGTCCTCAGCCTGAGTCACCACCATGCATCCCTCAGGCCTCCACATCATCTCATTTGTTCTGAGAAGTCCTCCCTGCCTCCTCCCGACCACCTAGATCAGAGAACCCGGCTGTGCGCCCTCCTAGCATCCGTCTAGTCATCCTGCCCTGAAAAAGCAACTAATCTGGTTGTGTGAACAAGAAGCTCTGTGGTCTAGTGGTTAAAGGCCTGGGTCTGAATCTTGGCTCTGTCTCTTACTAGCTCTATGAACTTGAACAGGTCACTTGATCTCTTTTTGGCCCTGTGTCTTTTTGCACCATCTGTAAAATACAAATAATAATATAACCAACCTGTTGTGAAGAGTCCCAGAGTTGATACAGGCAAGTCACTTAAGGCAATACCTGGCCCAGAGCAAGTGTTCAGTATTTATTTGTATGGTAATCTGGTGTTTTCTGTCCATCCCTTCATTAGACTGAATTTTTTATTGCAGAACTGTGTTTTAATGATCTCTGAGCACAGCCTCTGGGACATAGAAGGTGCTCAGTAAATATTTTGGAACAAATACATCAGCAAGAGAGGGCAGCGACGAGCCATCCCTTCACACACAGCTGCTTATCCCATTGGAGTTGTGCAACTCCGAGCAATGAGGCTTCGCAATACTACTCCTTATCTGACAAGGGTGTTGACCTGTTTTCATGGAATTGACCTTTCATTGGAAGGTCCCAGGGGCTCAGACTTAAGCAACAGCCACACTGGCTGCTCTCTGAGCCACTCCACCATTGCCCCAGCTGTGCCCCGAAGCCTGGAGCTAGCTGTTCCTGCTCTCCATCTGCTAAGGACCAGTTCTCTGCCTTCATCTCAGCACTCAGAGGTCACCCCCTCCAGAGCTTTTCCAGAAGATTCGCAAATGGAAATGATCTCCCACCCCTTTGAACTCCTCTATCTACATTGTTTCTTCACCTGTTGGCATCTCAGTTTCATCATCTTTAAAATAGATAATAGCTACTTCAAAGAAAGGTTGTAAAGATCAAGTGACTCCAGTAAATGCTTCATTTTGTAAGACTTTGCTTATTTACTACCTTAGACATTTGTTGAAGCCAGGGACCCTCTGTTTTATTACCTCGTGCCCCTTATTTTTAGCACAATCCATGTTTGCTTAGTGTATCTAACAATCAGAAACCCAGTGCAGACATACGTACATTATAGTAATGCAGCAATAACCTGCAGCTGTAACACAGAAATTATCCCAGTGGGACGTCCTTTCTTTTTCTTTCTCTTTCTTTTTCTTTTTTTAAAGATTTTTTTGTTTGTTTTAAAGATTTATTTTATTGTTTTTGACAGAGACAGAGATAGAGGCAGAGAGACAGAGAGAAGGGGGAGGGCCCAGAGCAGTCTCCATAGTTGTAGGTCATCAGTTTTCAACATGGTTTCGTTCCACACAGGTGGACGGCGTCCGTGCAGAGCAGGAACTGGGCTGGGGGCCTCCCACATGGGAGGCACGTCCCCTTGGGTCGGGGGCTGAACCAGGGGCCTCCCATGGGAAGCTCACCCCAGTAAGAACGGAATGGGGGGGAAACCCCAGTTCAGCGTATGAGTCTGCGCGGGCCTGGACCCCGGGACTACAAGGTGAGCGCTTTACCCACTGAACCATCCGGGCATTCCCTCTTTCTTTCCTTTTTCTTTTCTTTTTTTTTTTTCCTTTCTTTTTTTTTTCTTTTTGATTGTTTTCAAATTAGAAATGGTCAGACCAAATCAACTGTTCCTTTCTCGGGAGGTGAATTCACAGTGCAAGGTATATTTAAATATCATTAGTTAGCCCGAGAACTTAGACTCAGGAGTAAAAACACAAATATGTGGACTCACACCCTGGGAGAGATTTTCAGAAAGGAGTGGGTGCTCATACGCCTCCCTCACATGCCATGTGGGCATTGGCTACAAGCAGCCGCCTCATTCATCCTCTTACCCCATCCCGGGCCGTTCCCTCCCTAACATCCACATGTCACCACCTGTACCCAGTATCACCAAACCACATGATTGTCACCTCCTCTTCTTGACAAATCAAATTGTAGACACCAATGCGGAAAGCCTGGAGACTTTCACGTTCAGGGCTTTGGAGCAGGAGTGACTGCCTGACTTCTCGTCAGCCCCGGGCACGTGGAAACAAGAAGACAGGCCTGCTTCGGAGGCCCTGTCCTCCTCTGTCTAATCTCAGAGAGGCCGGGCCTGTCACTTTCACTGGGTACGACGCCCCACCCTGCTTGCCCTTGCCCATGCCTTGAGCCCTGGAGGGAAAGCCCAGATTCCCTACAAGGTGAGGCCAGCCAGAAATTGCCCCAGCCTCCTTATCAGCCCTGTGCGTCTGCCCGACCCAGGCCTGTCCCTGGTACTGTCACGGGACAGGCGGAGTCCAGGCCACCCAAGAAAACCCAGGCAGGGTTTTCAGTTTGGCTGTGGGATGCTAAGGGGAGAGAGAACAGAGGAGGCTGGCGCTGCCCCAGGCAGAGACCTCCACATCCATTTCTCCTCCTCCCGCCTCTGATGCTCATCCCACAGCACTTAGGCCAGTGGGCTGGTTGCTCAGACCACAATGACTGACAGGTGGATACACATGGCGCCCTAACGCGTTGGTCCCAGGTGCCGGGGCTTGTACCATGCGCCCTTGTTTTACCTACCTCTAAGAAAGAAAACAATGCTGCCTGCTCCGTTGTGACACAATGAAGCTTTGCTACTTATGATGTGTACGTTATACTCGCCAACAGCTTGTCTACGTTTACTTAAATGACTTTTGCTATCGGGCCATCTCATGTGTGCGTGAAAAGGAAAAACATCAGGGAAGTAAATGGCTGAAAGTAATCCTTCAACCTCATCATGTTCAGGATCCGTGTCGTCTGAGTCGCTTTTCGGGTGTCGACTTCCATGGCCTACTCCTTGTGTCATCCCCTGTGCCACCTGCAACTCGGGGGCACTCACAGGAACAACACAGCACTTCAGAAAGTGCCCTGATATTGTCCCCAGGGTGGGGGCTGGGGGTGGGGGTGTCTCCCACGCTGCTGACAACCGGTCTGCAAACTTTAAAGTTCTGGCAATAAAAACTCCACCAGGAGCGCCTACAGCCCAGAAGTGACTGAGAGGCGCACCCCATTTTCAGAGATGACAGAAAGAAAAAGAATGTTCATTGAAATGGATGAAGTATGGAGTAACAAGCAGCTTACCAGTGTCGTCTTATTCTATCTTCTCTCTGAGGAAGGGAATAACATGAGTTAACCTTACATAGTGCTTACTGCGCCTCTGATACTGTTCAAGTGCCTTAGAGAATAAATTCACTCACACAACCCACCCAGCAGCCCTATGGGGTAAATATTGTTAGGGTCTCTATTTTTGAAGATGAGGACGATGAGAATAAATTACTTGCACAAGATGGCCCTGCTTGTAAGTGACATCTGCATTGAATTCTGAAGCCCAGTTCTAGAATCTACACTTAAACCACTCTACTAAATGCGGTAGTAGTCACGTGCCCATTATGCAGATAAAGGCACTGAGCCTTAGAGGAGAGGAATACCTCGCCCAAGAATACACAATACAAAGGCCAAGATTCAAATCACAGCATCCAATTCTAACAAACATACTGTTCAGTATTTTGTTATCCTATTGAGGAAAGACCAAAGGGCAAATGCCAAAACCAGATATTTAGATTTCATCTTATAAGTCAGTATCCCATGTGACACCATTTTGATAAAACCTCACTTGCTTTCCTTTGTCTCAAAGATGTGGGTAGCACAATTTCCTTGCCATGATAGAAGGGGGTCTCATTCTTCTGGTCATTCGCTAAATAACTATTTTCAAACTGTCCATTACGGGCCAGGCCCTGAGCTAGGCTCAAGGAGCTTACAGTGCAGCAGGAATAACATCCTTTCAAAATCTCTCCCAGCTATGTTTCTATTGTAACATTCCCTGATGTACCCTCAGGGTCCAGCACGTAGTAAGTACTCAATAAAACTCCCTACCTGGGGAAGCCGGGATGGCTCAGCGGGTTGAGCGCTCATCTTGCAGCCCTGGGGTCTGAGGAAAGAATCCTGGCCCCACCTCATGTAGACCCATATGCTGAGCTGGGCTGTGCCTCCAGTTTGGTTCTCATCCAGAGAGCTCCATGCAGGAGGACCCCACCCAGTTCCTGCCCTGTGCAGCGCTGCGCCTGCCTGTGAAATGAAACTATGTAGAAAACCCATGATGCACAACTATGGAGACTGCTCTGGGCCCTCCCCCTTCTCTCTCTCTCTGTCAAAACAATAAAAATAAATCTTAAAAAAAATATATCCCTAACTGACACAAACTTTCTTCTGTAGTTAGAAAGCTGCTGGCACTGTCTTCCAGTGACATTACTGGATGAGACAGAGAGGAGGTTGGCCAGGCCTTGGATATATAGTATCAAACTCCTCTTCAAAGAAAG
>PVKE010031584.1:0-18949 GCA_004027555.1 Craseonycteris thonglongyai
TTCACTCATCCTTTCCTCTAGCTGGTCAGCCCTGTTTCCTATGCTGGTCAGTTCTTTTTTCAGCTCTCCCATGATGCCTTTCATTTCAAGGAGTTCCTTTTGGTTCTGCTCTAGCTTCTCAATTTTGTTGGTAAAGTACTCATTTTGCTCAGAAAATTTCTTGTTGAGGTCATTTAACTGTGTCTGGGTACTTTGTCAGTATTGAGTGAGCTCTCTGAATGTCTTGATTAATGCAGCCCTGAATTCTGTTTCACTTAGATTTGATTCCAAGTGTGCAAGGTCCTTTACTAGAGACTTTCCCTGATCTTCTGGAGGGGCTTTGGATTCTGTGCTGTGCATTGTGTTTGATGTGGTTCTTTTTGCTTTACGCATGAGTTTGTTTTCCCTCTGGGGGTTTGCCTATCAGATGGGCTTCTCTTTATTTTTTATTTTGGACTCAGTTGTGGGAGAAGGAGATTTTGGGAGAGGGTTGGGGGAAGCAGACAGCTTCTGTGTCCTGGGGCATTTCAGGTTGCTGTCTTAGCTGTGAGAAAGCAGGGTAGTAAAGGTGTGGCCAGGGGTGGGGGCATGTGAGTAGGAGCTAGGGCAGGCCTGAGACACAATAGCAGATTCCTCTTTCAGCAGGGGGGCTGGTGGTTCAGTGGGGGTGGGGCGCAGGAGCTCTGGTCTTTCCTCCTCCTGGCTGCCCCTCCTTCAATCGTATCTGTAAGCCACGCCCGCAGGGCAGCACTTGGATGGGCTGGGGCTTGGCAGAGGCCCTGGTTGGCCTCCCTGTCCCGCGCACAGGCAATGACACTGCGGAGACCCGGCAGGCAGCCCAGTTGCGTGGGCGGTCCGCCACACCCCAGAGGCCCAGTGGGCGGGACGCCAAAAGCCCAGCTGCACGCTCGCGAGCAGGTAGCAGCGCTGCCACGGCCCGGTGGTCAGGGCGCCGAAAGCCAGTCCCGCGCACAGGCAGCGGTGCTGCGGCGGCCTGGCGAGCAGGGTGCCAAAAGCTCTGTAGCGCACCGGCAAGCAGGCAGCTGTGCTGCGGCGCAGCCCGGTTGGCGGGGCACCGAAAGCCCGGTGCGCGCACGCAGTAATGCACAGTGGCCCAGTGGGCAGGGCACCAAGAGCCCAGCCGCGCACTTCCGCGCAGGCAGAGCCGCCGTAGCGGCCTGGTGAGCGGGGCACCAAAAGCCCAATTGCATGGTGGCAAGCAAGCAGCGGTGCCGCTGCGGCCCGGTGGGCGGGGCGCCAAAAGCCCTGTGCGCACAGGCCGTAGCTCAGGCGGCAGCCGCTCTACGCTCCCGGCTCTGTTGAGACCACCAGATTCACTCCAAGTACGTCCAATGCAGCTATGCCCACTCAAGCCCCAGCCCTCACTCCAAGAGCCCTGTCTTCAGAAGGCGCTCCCTCACAGTCAATCTCTTCCGTAATTCAGGGGTGCTGAGCCGTTGTGGGCTGGCGCCCTGCTCTCACCCCGCCCGCCGGAAAGTGCAGCCGCCCTGGTCCACAGTCCCTGTTCCACTTTAGGCTCCGTGATCTGATTAGGGCACTGCGTGTGTCCCTTGAGATCAGATGTTAAATTGTCCACAGTCTTGTGGGGCTTCCACGCTCCCTAGGTCTCGGCTTCCAGCCCGCCCTCGATCCAGCTCCACTTTGACCGTAGTCCCCCAATCCCCCTTTGTTTTTGCCAGCCCCGGGCCACGCTCCGAGTCTCTGTCCCCGAACCGCTACTTCCCTTTTCCTCGCCCGCTCTCCCCTTTTTTCTCTAACCTTTGTGTGTTGTTCCGTGTTGTGTGGTTCTCTTAGTTGAGGTTTCTTCTCAGGGTTTCCCCTGTGGATTCCCCTCTGTTCACAAGGCCCTTCCCAGGCAGTTATCGGCGTTATCCTCTCATGCCGCCATCTTGGATCCTCCCTCTGTGAGTATTCGGAAATATCTTCAGATACACACTCTATCCTGATTTACTGTGTCACCTTGGATAAGTTACTGCTCTCTAGGCTTTGGTCTACATCTGAAACTCAAGAAAGCTAAGCCAGATGATCCCTATATCATGACGAGTTTGCTCACAGATCTTCATCTCAAAGTCCCAGCCCTGATTTATGAAAATCCAAAGTCTAAAATCCTATGGTCCAGAGATGGAGAGAGAGGGTCTCAGGTGTACTGCCCTCTGCCACCAGACTCAGCCACTCCACCAAGAAGAAAGACAGAGTATAATAAACTGGAAACAAACCATCTAACCTCTCAAAATCCCAGCAACTCTAGCCTCAGAAGGCCATCATCTCATAGCACCCAGAAATGGGATCAGTAATTATAAGCAAATGACATCATGGCATCAGAGCGTGGATGCTAACTGCCAGTTTCCATACAGTTCCTTGAAGGGCAGACCTAGAACAGAGGTCTCTGCCTGCTTTAAAATAGAAAAGAAAGGAAAAGAGGAAATAAAGGGCCCGTGTTTCTTGTTCTTTCCAATCCTAGTGATACCACCAGAGGAAAAGCAAAGCAGGACATCTAGGAAACTTACAAAAAGATTCATAAAGTTATTAAAAATTTATTTTTATTGTTTTTGACAGAGAGAGAGAGAGATAAAGAAGAGACATGGAGAAGCGGGGAAGGCCCAGAACAGACTCCATAGTTGCACATCATTGGTTTTCTACATAGTTTCATTCCACAGGTGCACGCAGGACTGCGCAGAGCAGGAACCGGGCTGGGGGCCTCCTGCATGGAGCTCGCTCTGGTGAGAACAGAACTGGGGGCACAACCCCCCAGTTCAGCATATGGGTCCGCATGGGCCGGAGCCAGGATACAATCCTCAGACCCCGGGGCTGCAAGACGAGTGCTCAACCAGCTGAACCAACCCAGCATCCCGATTCATAAAATTATTAGATACCAGATCTGAGATTTAAATGCAGTTCTATATATTTGTGTATGCAGTATGAAACTGTCTTTGGGTGTCTGGGCTTTTCTTTATTCCACCAACTAGACTCATGAGGAAGACACAATTCTGACTTCCAGAAAGCTGTAATACCAGGAAGAGATTCGAGTTTTCATCAGTAAAGGTGCTCCTCTACACACGTATGTGTGTACACATAGACACACACATACAACCACAATCACAATCACACATCCCAAAGCTAAACTAAAAAATCCACAGAACACAGATAAGCCAAGTGAATTTAAAAGACAAAATAGTTTTCAAGCCAGTAAAATTTAACTACATTAACATATCTAAATAAAAAATGTTCTCAAGCCAGTAAAATTTAACTATATTAACATATCTAGAGGAGATGTCATCAAGAAGGTGGCATGAGAGGAGACTCTTGAAACCTCTCCTGGAAAAAAATAACAAATTGAACAACTAAAATCCAACCAGAGATTCCCTAAGCAATACACAGCCTCAGCTGAGAAACCTACTCATCGCAAGAAAATACCTACAAGCCAGAGAAAGGAAGGAGAGTGAGAAAGAAGGGAAGGGAGCAGTGCAAAGACACACTGCAGAGCATGACCAGCAGAGAACAGATTGAGGTGGGGAGCCTAGAAGCACAGGCGAGGTGCAGCACAACCCCATGGGAGCTGAAGGGTGAGAATGGACAAGAGTGAAGGTGCAGGCAGCCAAAGTGCAGGGCGAACAACAGGAGCAGGGTGTGGGCAACTATAGTTTGAAGAGAGTAGCCATAGTGTAGTGCAGGCAGCCAGAGCATGGGGCAAGTGGCCAGAGCAAATGGCCAGGGCACAGTGCTGGTGACCGGAGCTCCAGCAGTCAGAGCACATTGGTGGCTGAAGTGTGGTGTGGCCCTGGATGAGGTAGGGTCCCAGCCAGAGCACTGTATGATTTTGGACATACAGCCTGGCTGCTTCCCCATGCTCTCTCCCAAGTCTGTCTGCCCCCCAGTACTGCCCAGTGCCTGCAGGCAGTCAGCTTCCATTGCCCTGAGCCAAAAACAGACCTGTGTCTTTTCCAACAAACCCCACCCCCAACCCTTCCCGCTGGTGCAGGCAGAGGGATCCAGAAAAACTGTGAAGCACAGACATTGCAGCTTGTGACTGCAGGGGAATCTCAGAGACATAGAATACCATCACCCAACATATCCTCCCAAAGAAGAGGTGCACAGAGACTCCGGTGACTGAGCCACAGAAGAGAAGCCCACCTTCTAGACAGTCTCTCAGTGTGAGAAAACCGAATAACCAAGAGGAAATATTGTAAGATGCTGCAGCAATACCAGCTGGGAAGTGAAAGAAAGGCCTCTTCACCTCTACCAGGGGAAAAGTCCTTATGCCCAGGAAGAGAAATACTCCAACAGCAATGAGTAGCCTAGTGAACAAAGCTGCTCAGAAAGAAAATAAAAAATCGCCAGAAAAAAAACTTAAAGATATGAAAATATATGTATTAAATGACACAGAATTCAAGATTGCAGTTTGAAAACACTCAAAGAGATCAAAGAAAGGTAGCTAAGCACAGAAAAGCAGTTAAATGTTCTCAGGAAGTCTGTGAGCAAAAGGGAATAGTTTAACAAAGAAACTGCAACTCTAAAAAATAACCAAATAGAAATTCTGGAAGTAAACAACACAGTAAAACAAATAAAAAATGAAACTTATCTAAAGAAAAATGTGTCCTTTATCAGAGAGGTTGATCAGACATGGAAACTGAGAAAAAGCGTAGTTTCAGACACATGTTGACAAACACACATTTGGATTCATTGGCAAAATGAACCCATCATTCACTCATTCCACAAAGGTTTACTGAGCACCTACTACATGCCAGGCACAATTCTAAGTCCTGGGAATACACTACTCCAAACATTCTCAAGGAGAGAGGGAATCAACAAAGTCCAAACATTCCAGTTGCTTTCCCATGACCTTTTCATCCCTACTGTGAGATGAATGCTTCTGGCTACTTACTGTAGCCATTGTATCAACAAGGGTTCTTAGTTGCAAGAACAACTTAGTTTGGAAGCTCAACAACCAAAGCTGATTCTGTCTATGCTAAGCAGAAAAAGAGTTTATTAAAAGAGAAGCTCAGACTCACCTGAAGTAGTGGAAAACCAGAGATGGATGCCAAGAACAATGCCTAAAATCAGGTAGCAGAACTAGTCTGTTCAGCATACCTCTGCTTCCACTACCAACTCCACTATCCCTAGCCACCATAATAGAGCCATTATCATGCCACTATCTTGCTACATATGTTACCACCTTTACAGTCTCTCCTTCTTTTCTTCACCAGCTCTTCAGGGGTAAAGTCCATGGTGAGTGGATTAGATGAAAAGAACCTATGGCAAACTGCAAAAGGGGCTAAAAGTGAATGGCATTTTATGTGAAGATATTCTTAAACACAGGAAAGGGTAAAACACATTCACTTCAGCCACTTTGGTGTTATACACAAAATATCAGATTCATCTAACTAATGTCCGTAATTCAGATGCATATAGATCATAACCTTAATGGTTAGGATTTGGTGTTCCATGGTACCCAAAGATAGAAAATGTACTGGTCATACCAACACAGGTATTTCAATATATGTGACAGTTCTATTTCTCAAGATTAAAAAAATTGGCATTCTAATTTTATATATCAGTCTCATGAAACTGGTTAAGAGTCTTCTTGAATAGATAAATAGTCTTAGCGCACTGACAAAATCTGAAACTTCAAAAAGTGAAATACTAACAGATATTTACTGAGCACTTCATATGTGCTAGACACTTTTCTAAACACTCTATATGGGTCACCTAATTTTTTATAACAACCTTATAAATTGGGTACCATTCAGGGAAGCCAGGATTGCTCAGCAGGTTAAGAGCTCGCTTTGCAGCCACGGGGTCTGAACCTTGAATCCCACATGGACCCATATGCTAAACTGTGGTGCGCTTACCGTGCAGGAGGCCCCCACTTTGATTCTCATACCCCAGTTTGGCCTCCAGTTTTAGGGGCCCCCAGCCTGGTTCCTGCCCTGTGCGGCCCCCCACCCACCTGTGTGGAATGAAACCATGTCAAAAACTGATTATGTATAACTATGAAAACTGCTCTGGGCCCTCCCCTTCTCTCTGTCTCTGTCTCACTCTGTGTCAAAAACAATAAAATAAATCTTTAAATTGGATACCATTCTTCCCATCTAACATAAGAGGAAGCTGAGACCGAGAGGTTAAAGTAAACTTGCCTAAGAACATGCAGCTAACAAAACAGGAGTCCATAATTTAAACCCAGGTAGTATGACTCCATATTTAAATTTCTGTCAACTCCCCAAAGAAAATCCCCATCTACTAAGGCCTCTTAGGTGGCAGTCTTACTCACTGCAGTGTTTCTAGTAGGTTATAGACAGGCATGAAGACACAGTCCTACATCCTCCATTCTAAGGTTAAATGCTTGATTTAATTAGCTGCAGATATAAAATTGTATTGGAAGACATGGCTGTTCACACAGGACAAGAGCAGATGAAGCATCTAGATGAGGCTTTCCTTGGCTTTCAGATTCTCTAAATGCAGATGCTGACAATACTATCCACATAAGCTAGTCTTTGCTGGACTTACAGCTCAATTCTTATTATGTTACAAACTTATATTGCTTTTCAGGTATTATGCCTACACTCAGAAAAAAATTTACACAAAATATATATATGAGTATTAAGACCATTATCTACAAAGTAAGGTGGACAAGACTTTCCAATGAAAGTACAAAAAGAAAAATTAAAACTTTTATTTTATATTAATTTTAATATTAAAATATAAAAATTATGCTTTACCAGTATTAACTATACAGACTAACAGTGTGTTCTGAGTCTGTATGTCAGATGTTTCCATATCATTTCCCACATACAAGGTGTTCTGAGAATAGAGTGGGAGCTCCACAGTGTTGAAGGGAGAACATTAGTATCTGCAGTCACTTATTTGCTTTCAGAATACTATAACATATTGCAGTTAATATGTGTCTGACTAAGTGAACTTATGAATTATTACTTTTTTCCCAACTAAACCACTTTCACCACACAGATAATTATGTTAAAGAATTCTTACAAATAAATAACCAAACACAAAATATAATCCCCATGAATTGAACATAATATTAAAATTACTCAAAAAATAAACAGTAATAAGAAAGTGATAGAGGTGATCCTTCTATTCCTCATATAAGTTCTCTATTCACTACATTACAGGGTAAAAACAATCTAATTGGTTCAAACAAATATGAGGCCTCAGGGAATACTGAGATAGCTCAGCAGGTTGAGCACCTGCCTTGAAACTTTGAGGTCTGGGGATCGAATTCCGGCCCTGGTCCATACAAACCCATATGCTGAACTGCGATGCAACTGATAACCTCCAGAAAGGTGGTGAAGATTCTTGCCTCCCATGCAGGAGGCTCCCAGTTCAGTTCCCACCTGGTGTAATTATACATCCACCTGTGTGGAATGAAACTATGTCACAACTAATGATGTACAACTATGGAGACTGCTCTCCTCTCTCTCTCTCTCTTTCTCTCTCACATACACACACACACATTCTCTCAAACAATTTAAAAAAAAAAGATTGGCCCCCAAAATTCAAAAATTTCAAAAGACTACTTAAAACATAGATTCACATTTATTATGAACAATAAACTGCATCCTTAGTGTATACTATGCCTTGACATATGTATTAAATCAGAAGTGTTTCTGTAAAGGTCCAGCCAGATACTAAATATTTTTGACTCACAGGCCATACATTCTCTATTGTAACTGAATAACTCTGCCATTATAATACAAAAGTAGCCATAGATAATATATAAGCAAATGAATGTGGCTGTGTCCCAATAAAACTTTATTTATAGGAGCAGGAAAAGTTTGCTGACCCTTGTATTAACTAAAAATGAAATAAATCTATCATGATGAAAAGCATCTAAAAATTAAATGTAAAGATAAACCTCTATAAATAATCTGTGATGTTTAAAGTCTGGAGATACTCAATCCAGTTAAGAAGTCCCGGGGAACTAGGGATGGCTCAGTGGGTTAAGCGCTCACTTAGCAGCCCTAGGGAACAAGGATTGAATCCTGGCTCCACCCTGTTCAGACCCATATGCTGAACTGGGGAGTGCCCCCAGTCAGTTCTCACTAGGGTGAGACCTGGGCCCAGTTCCTGCCCTGTGCAGCCCCGCACCCACCTGTGGAATAAAATTATGTGGAAAAACCAATGATATGCAACTATGGAGACTGTTCTGGGCCCTCTCCCTTCCCTCTATCTCTGTCTCTGTATCTCTCTCTCTCTCTGTCAAAAACAATAAAAATACATTTAAAAAAAAGAAAAAAAGAAGTCTCTTTAGGATCTGAACAGACACTTTTCCCAAGAAAACATACAAACAGCTAAAAGACATATGAAAAGATGCTCAACTTCACTAGATACTAGGGAAATGCAAATTAAAACCACAATGAGATACCACCTCACACTTGTTAAAATGACAAGGGATAACAAGTGCTGGAGTGGCTATGGAGAAAAAGGAACCCTCATACACTGCTGGTAGGAATGTAAATTGGTACAACCACTATGGAAGGTAGTATAGAGATTCCTCAAAAAAATTAAGATGGGAAAGCTGGGATGGCTCAGCAAGTAAAGCGCTTGCTTTGAAGCCCCAAGGACCGAGGATCGAATCCCGGCCCCGGCCCATGTGGACCCACATGCTGAACTGGGGAGTGCCCCCAGTTCAGTTCTTGCTGGGACCTATGTGGGAGGCTCCTGGTCCAGTTCCTGCCCTGCGCAGCCCTGTGCCCACCTGTGGAGTGAAACTATATGGAAAACTAATGTCAACTATGGAGACTGCTCTGGGCCCTCCCTCTTCTCTCTGTCTCTCTCTGTCTCTGTTTCTGTCAAAAATCAATAAAATAAATCTTTAAAAAAAAAAAACTAAGAAGAAAATTACCATATGACCAGCAATCCCTCTTCTGGGTATCTACCCAAAACCTTGGAAACCTTAGTCTGCAAAGATATATGTACCCCAATGTTGATCACAGCGTTGATCACAGCATTGTTCACAGTAGCAAAGTTGTAGAAACAACCAAAGTGTCCTTCCATTGATGATTGGATAAAGAAGATGTGGTATATATATATATACGCACAATGGAATATTTCTCACCCATAAGAAAATATTAAATACTACCATTTGATATAACATGGATGGATATTAAGAATATCGTACTAACCAAAATAAGTCAGATGGAAAAAGTCAAGAACTATGTATGATTTCACTCATATGTGCAATATAAAACTGAAAGCAACAAGTGAACAAGACAACAAACAAAAACTAGAAACAGACAACAAACAGCTTAGTGGTTACCAGAGGGAAAGAGAGGAGGAGGGAGATAGAAAAGGGTAAAGGAGGTCAAATATATGGTGACAGAAGGGAGATCTGACTTTGGGTGGTGAACACACAACGCAATATACACATGATGTATTACAGAATTGTACACTTGAAACTGATATAATTTTATTAACCAATGTCACCCCAATAAATTTAATTTTAAAAAATGTATAAAAAGAAGTCTCTTTATGGGTTTCCTGCTTAATAGTTAAAAACATTGATGAAACACCATTTCCTCCTTACTGCTGTAAAAAAATGGGTTTAAATAATACATGAAAAGCACTATTTTGTAAACTGCATTCATTTGTCAGCAAATGTTGTTGAACAATATATACAAAATATTTCTTAATATTTAAAAACATAAATATTACAAATTATGGAGCTTGAGAGATTTGCTATACAGTGGGATACATCTTTTCTTTCATATGCCAGTTAAAGGTTATTGCTACATTCTGTTAAATACTGAAATACAAAAGAAACTGCCTTTCAAGGGCCTTTAAAAGAAATATGTACATGAGAAGAAATAGTCTCTACAGTATAAAATTTTATTAAAATAAAGCTTTATCTTCACAATAAAAAAAAATAAAGATTTTTGGGAAAACTACTTAAATATAAGCACTGATAAAGCAGCTGCAAATCCACAGAGATAGAAAGTAGATTAATGATTGCCAGAGGCTAGAGAATGGGGAGTGACTACTTAATGGGTAATAGGAGTCCTTTTTAGGATGAGGAAGATGTTCTGGACTTCAATAGTAATGCTGGTTGGACAATTTTATTTTTTTAAAAACTACTGAATCATACCATTTAAAATGGCAAATTTTATGTTATGTGAATTATATCTAAAAAATAAAATAAAATTGAAAGGCTGTTGGCTCCTTGGTGAGCTGGCTGGGTATAAGGGCAGCTTTCACCCTCACTCAAATTTACAATACAGCAACCAGCTCAGGCTCCATACACTCCAGCATATTGAACCCTTGCAAAATGCACAGGATACAAATATATTTCATCACTCACATTAACCAATACTTTGTAAAGTGACTTCTTCCTGTTCTCTATAAGTCCCAGTTTAAATCTGAAAGGCTCATGGCTTCTTAATTAATTAAGAAAGAAAGAAAGAAAAGAAAAGCCAGATGGCTCAGTGGTTTAAGCGCTCGCTTTGCAGCCCCGGGGTTCAAGGTTCGAATCCCAGCCCTGGTCCATGCAGACCCATATGCTGAACTGGGTGTGCTTCCCATGCAGGATGTCCCCAGCTTGGTTCTCGACCCCGCCCCCGCGGTCCCCCCACCCCCCCTTCTGGCCCCTGACTCGAAGGGGCGTGCCTCTCATGAGGGAGGCCCCCCAACCCAGTTCCTGCACTGCTCAGCCCCTCCCCACCTGTGTGAAATGAAACCATGTGGAAAACTGATAATGCACAACTATGAAGACTGCTCTGGGCCCTCCCCCTTCCCTCTGTCTCTCTTTCTCTGTCTCTATCTCTGTCAAAAACAATAAAATAAAACTTTAAATAAATAAATAAATAAAAAGGCACCCTTTGGTGTCAGGATTAAACAAGGTCCTTGGAATCCACAACCCCAGGCCCTAACTGGCTCTGCTACTTACCCCACTCTCCCTGATTGGAAGGAAAAAACAAAAGGCTAGAAAGAGAAGAAAAAAGGACTGAAGGTCTATTGCACTTCAAACAAATATTTATTGTGTAAATTGTCCAGCAGTTTCTTTTTAAATTTTTTTTTAAGATTTTTATTTTATTTTTAGAGAGAAGGTGGGAGAAAGAGAGAGAGAGAGATGGGGGAGGGCCTGGAGCAGTCTCCATAGTTGCAAATCATTAGTTGTGACAGTTTCATTCCACACAGGTGGATGTGGAGCCACACAGGGTGGGAACCAAATTGGGGGCTTCCTGCATGGGAGGCGAGAACCTTCGCCACCAAGCCATCCCAGCCGTTACCAGTTGCACTGCAGTTCAGCATAAGGGTTTGCACGGACCAGGGCTGGGATTCAATCCCCAGACCTCACAATTGCTATGTAAGCACTCAATTGCGGAGCTATCCCAGCCAGCATCCCCTTGCAGTTTTCAAATTGTGCTCAGCAGACCTCTTCCTTTTCCTTAACCTCACACCCACGTTCCTTGGCAAACATCTATTTCTTCAAGTACAACAGCTCTAATTTTTTGTTGGGTTTTAAATATTGGAAGAATACTTCTTTTTATGACTCAATTAAATAGCAGATATGTATGGATTTTGCTGATTTAAACTATCATCACACCTCCCAACGGTTTTTTTGAGTAAATGCTCTTTGATATTCTTCACTACTCTCAGTTCACGTAAGTCCAGGGGAGCTAACTATGATAAAATTTAACTCTGTTGGCCAATGAAAGTCCAGCATTCTTCTGGCCCCAGTGATTACTTTAGGTGGGCACAGTACTCAACCCAAAATCATACCCAGATTGCCAGCACCATCAGAAAAGAGGTATTATATGGCAACAGTGATTGCTTAGCTATTAGAACACAGACCTAAAGCTGATATCTTATCTTTGTTACTGCATGGGTGGAACCTGCCTAAGAATGACAAAACAATGGAAAGTAGAGCCAAAGGAAAGAGATTACAGGTGCAAATGACATCATTCAAGTCCCTGGATCTTGCTGTGTCTAAAGGTAGATCTATTGCTAAGCTTTTTAGTTACTACAGTTATTTAAGTCCCTCTCTCTTGTTTAAGTCAGTCTGAGTTGTGTTTCTGTCACCTGCAAAAGAATCACAACAAATGTAGATTTCAAAAAACTTGAAAAATGCCTATTTGGTTAATAAACCCCATACCTCCATCTGGTCAATAAACCCCAAACCTTTACTATAAATTAAGTTTGTCAAACCTGTGGCCTGTAGTCTGCTTCTGGCCCAGGACGGCAGTGAATGTGGCCCAACATAAATTGGTAAACTTTCTTCAAATATAATGAGATTATTTTGTGATTTATTTTTTAGCTCATCAGCTATCATTAGTGTATTTTATGTGTGGCCCAAGACAATTCTTTCAATGTGGCCCAGGGAAGTCAAAAGATTAGACACCCTGCTATAAATCAGTCAGGGAACAAATCTTTTTTATAAAAAGCTCCCAGAAGACAATCTTCTCCTTGACTCTCCATTACATTCCTAAACATGTACAGCATTTTACAATTTCCAAATTACTTTCCCATTGATAATTTCATTTGATCTTCAAAAACAAAACAGCCCTGTAAAGTCAGACATTGAGATTCAGAGAGAACTAACCTGAAGTTAGCCAATTTGAAATCAAGGCCTCTGTCTCCAAATATCTTTTCACTACTCATTACTGCTTTGCACAGTTCTCAGCAAGCCATATATATAGGGCTGGGACCCTGGCTGGGCTCAGCTGAGACTTGCTACATAACAGCATTGTTCCCTTGCTCCTGGCAGCTTTGCCTCATTTTAATCAAGTCTCACCCTGCTCCCTTTCCTCACAGACTGAGATATAAACAAGCCCATGACTAGAACCCCACTGCACTTACATAAGAGTGTGTCAGTCAACTGAATGGCAGCCCTGAAAGTCAGTGGCCTTACTTTCAAAGTAGCCCTACACCTATGTAATGTACATCAGTAAGTAGCATCTGAGGAGGAAAAAATGTCTTCTAAGATGCACCTAGTAAGAAGCTATACTTCAGCTAATAGCAGTTAACACAACTTCTATATCTACTGGGACATGAAAACCAAAAAACCATCACTGACTGGGAAAACCCCAACGGCATACAGTCAAGGGTTTAAAAGTACATTAGACTCACACCAAATGCAAAAATTAATTCCAAATGGATCAACAACATAAATATAAGAGCTAAAACCATAAAACTCTTAGAAGAAAACATAGAAGTAAATCTTCATTACCTCGGATTAGCAATGAATTCTTAGATATAATGCCAAAAGCATAAGCAACAAAAGAAAAAAGTAAATAAATGGGACTCCATAAAAATTAAAAACTACTGTTCAACAAAGGACATTTTAAGAAAGTAAAAAGTCAAGCTACAGAATGAGAGAGTATTCACAAATCATGTATCTGATTTGCAAATTATTCAGACTATAAAGAATTTTAATAGCTCAACAGCAAAAAGACAACCTAATTTTAAATGGACAAAGAACTTGAATAGACATTTCTCCAAAGATACATACATGGTTAACAAGTACATGAAAAGATGCTTAACATCATCAGTCATTAGGAGAATAAATGCAAATCAAAACTATGATGAGCTATATATTTTTATTTTTTATTTTTTTATTTTATTATTTTATTTTACTATTTATTTTGACAGAGATAGATAGAATGACAGAGAGAAGGGGGAGGGACCAGAGCAGTCTCCATAGTTGTACATCATTAGTTTTTGATAGAGTTTCATTCCACAGGTGGGCGCGGGGCTGCACAGGGCAGGAACCGGGCCAGGGGCCTCTCTCATGGGAGGGACTGGGAAAGGAAACAGGCCAGGGGCCTCCTGCATGGGAGGGACTGGGAAGCTTGCCCTGACAAGAACTAAACTGGGTATACACCTTAGTTCAGCATATAGGTCCGCATGGGCCGGGGTGGGGATTCGATTCTCGGACCCCAGGGTTGCAAAGCAAGCACTCAACCCACTGAACCACATGATGAGCTATTATTCACATTCACTAGGATGGCTATAAAACAAACAAGCTGAAAAATAATCATTGGCAAAGATGTGGAGAAATGAAATTGTTATACTGGTGGGAATGCAAAATAGTACAGCTATGAGACACAGTTCAGGGGTTACTCAAAAAAGTTAAACATCAAATTACCATATAACTCCACAATTTCACTCCTACTCATCATATAACCAAAAGAACTGAAAACTGGTACATGTACATACATGTCCATAGCAATACTAGTCACAATAAGCAAAAGGTAAAAACAGCCCAAGTGTCCATCACCAAATGAATGAATAAACCAACTGATATATACATATTTTTTTCCAGCTATATAAAGAAATGAAGTTTTTTGATACATACTACAACATGAGTAAACCTATCAACACTGTGCTAAATGAAATAAGTCAGACACAAAATATTATATGGTTCCATTTATATAATATATCTAGAATAGGCAAGATTTTTAAAGACAGAAAGTAGCCTAGAGTTTAACAGGAGCTAGGGGAACATGAGAATGGGAAGTTATTGCTTAATGTGTACAGAATTTCTGTTTGGGGTATTGAAATAGGTTCTGGAAATATAGTAGTGATGGTTGCACAACACTTTGACTATAATTATTGCCACTGAATTGTACACTTTAATATGGTTAAAATGGCAAATTTTGTTTTATTTTTTACCACCAAAAAAAAAAAAAGAATGATGTACTGACACATGCTACAATGTGGATGAACCTATAAAATATTATGCTAAGTTAAAGAAGCCAAACACAAAAGACCACATATATGATTTCATTTAAATGAAATATCCAGAATAGATAAATCCAGAGACAACAAAGGTGTTTTACTTTGGAGTGATGAAAATGTTTTGGAACTAGACAGAGGTGGTGGTTGCACAACATTTGAGAATGCCACTAAATTGTTCAATTTAAAATAGTTAATTTTAGGGATGAAGGGATAGCTCAGCGGTTGAGTGCTTACCTTGCAATTGCAAGGTCCAGGGTTCGAATCCTAGTCCCAGCCCATGCAAACCCATATGCTGAACGGTGGCACAACTAGTAACCACTAGGATGGTTCCTACATGGAGGCCCCCAGTAGGGTTCCCGCCCCGCATGGCCCCACATCCACCTGTGTGAAATGAAACCATGTCACAACTAATGAAGTACAACTATGAAGATTGCTCTTGGCCTCTCTCTCATTCTCTCTCTCTCACCTTCTCTCAAATAATAAAGTAAGTCTTTAAAAAGTAAATAAATAGGGGGATGCCAGGATGGCTCAGCAGATTGAACAATCATCTTGCAGCCCCGAGGTCTAAGAATTGAATCCTGGCCCCAGCCCAAGCAGACCCATATGCTGAGCTGGGGTGTGTCCCCAGTTCAGTTCTCACTGAGGCAAGCTTCCCATGTGGGAGGCCACAGGTTCAGCTCCCACCCCAGGTGTACCTCCCATGTAGGAGGCCCCCAGCTAGTGGGGACATGCCTCCCATGCAAAAGGCCCCCAGCTCAGTTCCTGTCATGTGCAGACCCATGCCCACCTATGGAGTGAAACTATATCAAAAACAATGAACAACTATAAAGACTGCTCTGGGCCCTCCCCCTTCTCTCTACCTCTCTTTCTGTCAAAAACAATAAAAATAAATCTTTAAAAAATAAATAAATAAAAATAAACTCGTTAATTTTATGTTATGTGACTTTCACCTCCATAATTTTTTTTAATTAAGTGAGAGAATTCTGAAAATTATCTGGGTAGCAAGAACTATGGCTAAGAGGCAAGGCACAGCAAGAAATGGTCAGGAACCCAGTGAGCAGTCTAAGATAGCAGTCCCTACCCTTTTTGATACCAGGGACCAGTTTTGTGGAAATTTTTTCATGGACTTGGGGTAGGAGGCTGGAGTGTAGGAGGAATGATTTTGGGATAATTCAAGTGCATTACATTTATTATGCACTTTATTTCTATTACTATTACATTGTGAAATATAATGAAATAACTATACAACTCACCATAATGCAGAATAAGTGGGAGCCCTGAGCTTGTTTCCCTGCAACACAACAGTCCCATCTAAGACAAGTAAGTGTGCAGTGTGGGAAAGAGGCACGGACAGAAGTGGTAAATAAAATAATAGGCGTGCCACACACAGATTAAAGTAAGTGTTGGATTCAGACTTAAAGCCTGCCAACCAGATGCAGCTTACTTGTCACTTGCCACTCACTGATAAGGTTTTAATATGCATCTGCAAGCATTTGATTTACTATGGTCTCTGTGCAGTCAAACCTCTCAGCTAATGTTAATATATATTTGCAGCCGCTCCCCAGAACTAGCATCACTGCCTCAGCTCCACCTCAGATCATCAGACATTAGATTCTCATAAACAGCACAGAACCTAGACCCCTCATAACACGCAATTCACAATAGGTTTTGCGCTCCTTTGAGACTCTAATCTGACAGGAGGAAGAGCTCAGGAGGTGATGTAAGCATGGGTAGAGGATGTAAATACAGATGAAGCTTCTCACCTCCTGCTGTGAAGCCCAGTTCCTAACAGGCCACTGACTGGTATATCTGTGGCCTGGGCATTGAGGACCCTTGGTCTAAGACAACCAGGAATAGCAGCAAGAAATAACTTAATACTACAGCAACCTGATGCCTCTCTGCATTGGTGAAGGCACAGGTCAAGCTGCTATAACTATGAGACCCACCCACTTAGAGAAGATTAAACCAAAGAGAAGTTTATTTCTCTCTCATATAACAAGTGAGTGGTGAATAGTCAGGGACTGAGAGTGGAATTTTGCCATCCTTATTCAACATGACCTTTCTATCTCTCGGACCAAAAAAAGTACTATAGCTCTTACCACCTCCCAGCCAGCAGGAAGGAAAAAACAGAAAGAGAAGTACTCATTCACTCTTTTTAAGCACATGGCCCAGAAGTGGTAGATGCACCACTCCCACTTAGATCCCATTAGTTATAACTTAGCTATGTAGCAACAGTTGGTTGCAAAGGAGTCTAGGCAGTTATGTGCCTCACTAAAACTCAGGTGTTCTATCATTAAAGAAAAAAATTAGGAGGATCAAAGATGGCGGCATGAGAGGAGAACGCCGATAACTCCTGGGAAAGGCCTTGCCTTGCGAACAGAGGGAAATACACAGGGGAAACCCTGAGAAGAAACCTCAACTAAGAGAACCACACAATGCGGAACAACACACAAAGGTTAGAGAAAAAAGGGGAAAACAGGAGAGGGAAGGGGAAGCAGCAGTTCGGGGACAGAGACTCGGAGCGTGGCCCGGGGCTAGCAAAAACAAAGAGGGATTGGGGGACTATGGTCAAAGTGGAGCTGGATCGAGGGCGGGCTAGAAGCCGAGACCTAGGGAGCGTGGAATCCCCACAACACTGTGGACGATTTAACATCCAAACTCAAGGGACAGCACACAGTGCCCTAATCAGTTCACAGAGCCTATAGTGGAACAGGGACTGTGGAGCAGGGCGGCTGCACTTCCCAGCGGGCAGGGTGAGAGCAGGGCACCAGCCCACAAAAGCTCAGCAACCCCAATTAACGGAGGAGATTGACTGTGAGGGAGCGCCTTCTGAAGACAGAGCTCTTGGAGTGAGGGCTGGGGCTTGAGTGGGCATAGCTGCATTGGACGTGCTTAGAGTAAATCCGGCGGTCTCAACAGAGCCGGGAGCATAGAGCGGCTGCCGCCGGAGCGATGGCCTGTGCGCACAGGGCTTTCAGCGCCCCACCCACTGGGCCGCTGCGGAACCGCTGCGTGCAGGCACCCAGGCTTTCGGGGCCCCGCTCAACAGGCTACCCCGGCACCGCTGCCACCCCACAACTGGGCTTTCGGCACCCCGCTCACCAGGCTGATGCGGCACCGCTGCCAGCGCGCAACTGCGCAACTGGGCTTAAGGCGCCTCGCCCACTGGGCCTCTGCGGCTCCGCTGCTTGCTTGCCAGCGCGCAATTGGGCTTTTGGCGCCCCGCTCACGAGGCCACTGCGGCACAGGGGCCAGCGTGCAAGTGCGCAACTGGGCTTTCGGCGCCGCACTCACTGGGCCACTGCGCATCACTGTGTGTATCCACCAGGGCTTGCGGCGCCCCGCCCACCGGGCCGCTACACATCCTTACGTGCACACACCCGGGCTTTCGGAGTCCCACCCATTGGACCTCTGGGGCATTGCATCCCACACGTGCAACTGGGTTGCCGACCTGGTCGCCACGGTGTCATTGCCTGCACTCGGGACTGCGCAGCCAACCGGGGCCTCTGCCAAGCACCAGCCCATCCAAATGCTGCCCTGCAGGCATGGCTTACAGATGCGATTGAAGGAGGGGCAGCCAGGAGGAGGAAAGACCAGAGCTCTTGAGCCCCGGCCGGACTGAACCACCAGCCCCCCTGCTGAAAGAGGAATCCGCTATTGTGTCTCAGGCCTGCCTTAGCTCCTACTCACATGCCCCCACCCCTGGCCACACCTTTACTACCCTGCTATCTAACAGCTAAGACAGCAACCTGAAGTGCCCCAGGACACAGAAGCTGTCTGCTTCCCACAACCCTCTCCCAAAATCTCCTTCTCCCACAACTGAGTCCAAAAGAAAAAATAAAGAGAAGCCCATCTGATAGGCAAACCCCCAGAGGGAAAACAGACTCATGCGTAAAGCAAAAAGAACCACGTCAAACACAATGCACACCTCAGAATCCAAAGCCCCTCCAGAAGATCAGGGGCAGTCTTTAGTAAAGGACCTTGCACACTTGGAATCAAATCTAAGTGAAACAGAATTCAGGGCTGCATTAATCAAGACACTCAGAGAGCTCACTCAAAGCTGGCAAAGTACCCAGACACAGTTAAATGACCTCAACAAGAAATTTTCTGAGCAAAATGAGTACTTTACCAACAAAATTGAGAAGCTAGAGCAGAACCAAAAGGAACTCCTTGAAATGAAAGGCATCATGGGAGAGCTGAAAAAAGAACTGACCAGCATAGGAAACAGGGCTGACCAGCTAGAGGAAAGGATGAGTGA
>PVKE010031585.1:0-18948 GCA_004027555.1 Craseonycteris thonglongyai
TAGCCAGTAGAGGCTTTTCTCCTAAGATACTGAAATATTAGGAGGGATGTGAGTTTGAAATAATAATTTTTTTGTAAAGATTTATTTTATTAATTTTTGACAGAGAGAAACAGAGACAGAGAGTGATAGAGAGAAGGGGGAGGGCCCAGAGCAGTCTCCATAGTTGACATTAGTTTTCCATATAGTTTCACTCCACAGGTGGGCACAGGGCTGCACAGGGCAGGAACTGGGCCGGGAGCCTCTCACATAGGTCCCTGACAAGAAATGAACTGGGGGTACACCCCAGTTCAGCATGTGGGTCCACATGGGCCAGGGCCGGGATTTGATCCTTGGTCCCCGGGGTTTCAAAGCGAGCGCTTTACCCACAGAGCCATCCCAGCTTTCCGTGAAATAATAATTTTAATGGTGGAAATAAGTTAAATCTCTGAAAGGTAATATATCTTAGCTGTTTCTTGTCTAACGTTGGTGTGCAGTGACTGCTAATATTCAGTGTTCACAATAAACCACTCATCTTTGCCAAGGAGGCAAATTTTGAGTTGAGTCTCATTGATTGATTTTATAAATTAAAATGAGAAAGATTTTTATAGTATTTTCTTTATGAGAATTTTCATTGACTATTAGAGCTCCTGTGCATGTTAGTCAATATTTTTAAAAATTATTAGTATCTGGTTGTTAAATATCAAAAGTAACAAATTATATTATGATCATATTACTGTCAGAAATTTGAAACTGTACTTGTTAAAGAAAATGTGCCTAAGTATTTTTTTTCATTTCATGGTCAGAGTCAGGTACCCCACTCTTCTTTAAGTGGACTTTTAAATTCATAAGATTGGCATAAGAAAAAATTAAGCAAAATTATGACTTTTAGTTTTCACTAGAGGTGAGTCAGGCTCCTCTTGGTTGAATAATTTGTCTCTTGTTACTTCCCTTAAACTTATTGCATAAGATAAATATTCAATTTTATGGAAGCATGCTGACTTTAGAATTATGGCATCTTGCCAATAAAGATAGATTCTATCAAAAAGTTCTAAGATTAATTATATTGAACAGTAGAGGACAACAGCAAAATGAATTATTAAATATTACATACTTTTGAATCTTTGCAAACCAGTAGAATCAACACGTCAACACATAAATGAGCATTCTTATGATAAAACTACATTATATTATATTTATTTTTAAATTTAAAAATGAATACCAATTTTACTAGTATATGTGAGTCAAAAAATTTTTTAAGTAGAAGGAAAACTATTGATTACTCACAATCTCACATCGAAAACATAACAAGTGAATATTTCCATATATTGTATAAAAGCATCAATAAGATAATAACCCGATGGTTTGGAGTAATTCAAACTTTATTCTTCATTTATTTAAGCTATGCTTAGCCTTGGAAAATATAGTGGCTCACATTATTAATTGTTTTGATTCAGTCATGATAAAAAGGACTGAGTTTTCTGAATTTTTTGTTTTCCTCATAATTTCGTTTCTAAATATCTATATACCTGATTTCTACACGTACAAGTGACAGAGAAATAATTCATGAGCTAACTGATTTGCCCATGCCATCTTTTCTGTGTGTCCCATAAATAGAAGGAAAATTATCAGAAGCCAGGAAATAGTTAGGGTTTCTAATGTTTGGTTGAAAAAACTGGGACAGCTTTGTTTTATTAGTCACTAGCTTTGAATGTTTCAAAAACCAAAAAAAAAATAAAACTAATATATCAATCCACAAATTACTTTCTTCAAACACTTCAGAGTCAATATATACATATCAGCTCTGTTTAGAGTTTTTCAAATCTGAACAGAAAACTTAGATTCAGAATATCTTCAAGGTAGCAGAAAGGATTAGGAGTGCGCATCTATTTGTATTCTTGGTTGAAAATGGATCTTGGGAAGAGGGACACCTATGCTGCCGGTGTCTGTGAGTAACAAGTGCTGGTGTATTAATGACGCCCACTGGTCTTATTTGTTGCATTTCATTGCGTGGAGGGAAGCATGGAGGAGGTTGAGTCCTTGGTTTTTTAAAATTTTACACGCAATCCCACAATATGCTGTTTCAACAGCACCAAAATCCAAGGGGAAGCCTATGCAATTTAGTCAACCTGTAAATGATATTTGTTTGGCAATTGACTTTGATTTAAAACTATCAAAATAAAATGAAGGTGTTTTAAGCTTACCCTACCCTCCTCAGGAGGGAGTTGGTTTTAGAATTGAATATATATATATTTAATGCAAAGGTCCCTGTTAGCACTGATACAGGTATTGATCAATCAGAAGAAAGGCCAGCCTTAAACCAGAAGCTTTAGGCTAAATTAATGGTACCTGATGATTATCAGCCCTACCTGTTAGGCTTTCTTAATCCATTTCTCCTTTTGCCAACATAGCACTGTCTCAGAGAATAGTCATATGAAAAATAGAACTAGTAATACAAGTCATAATAAAAACAAAAAATAATAAAAGGATAAACTCCTTCAAACTGCCTCGAGATCAATAATAATATTACAGAATTACTGACAATTCATTTTAAGAAGAATCGTCTTATTATTAATGCTATAAATATCCAGAGCACTGCAAATCTAGAACTTGGGACTTGATAAATCATTAAAAAATTATGAACATAATACAATACATAGAATTGTACAGCTTGAACCTATAATTTTTACCAACCAATGTCACTCCAATAAATTTAACAATTAAGAAATAATTAATATTAGGTTTTGGTCTAATGTTTTTTGTTTTATTTTCATATCTCACAATATATTTTTATAAATCAGAATTTAAGGGTTTGTCAATGCTAATACCAATTTTGTGTGAGTTTGTTTACTCTTGAATCAAGAGAAAGAGTAGTATAGTCCATTGATAGTAGGACCCACAAAGGCTTATAGTTACAATAGTGTTTATATTTATACACATCATCTCACTAATTTTCTCAACCCTGTGAGATTAATTGTCCCATTACCATGAAGAAATTTAGGCTCAGAGGGCTAAGGAACTTGTTACTAGGTACATGGATAGTAAATGGTGCACAAGGCCTTGAACTCAACTCTTCTGCCTTTTAGCACACACTATCTCGTGAAGAGACAGAGTGAACTGGACATGCAGATAAACTGCTGGCCTTCACTTATGAATGGTTATGAAATCACTCAGAAAACCCAAAAACTCAAACTCTTCTTCTCTCCATGCCCCCACCATTAATATTTTTCACCTAGTAAACTTGACTATGAAAACCAGTCTTTAGGGAAGAAATAAGACAGTGTCATTAAGGATGACATCAGCATGGGTGGGTGAAGTTGGCTATGAAGGAAGGTAGAGGAAGGAATTGGTGCAAAATAGCAAGTCCTGTTCCCAAGATGACAAGTATAGATGTGTCCCACCTCTTCTTCAATGCAGGCTCTTGTTCTTTGCTGCCAAAGTTTTCTAACCAAAGAATCATCCCAATGTGCAATGACTGGGAATGGTTATGGTGATTTATCTGCCTTTCCTTTTTCCTTGGTCCTACTAAAAATACATCACTGGGAACTCCATCACTTTGGGAATAGACAGAAGAATCTTTTAAAATCTACATAAGATCTACACAAATTGTTAATCGTGGTTACCCTTGGAAAGAAGGCAATTCTCACTTTTAACCACTTCTAAAGCTTTTGAATTTTTTTTTTTTAAGATTTATTTTATTGATTTTTGACAGAGAGAAACAGAGACAGAGAGAGAAACAAGAGAGAAAGGGGAGGGCCCAGAGCAGTCTCCATAGTTGACATTAGTTTTCCACATAGTTTCACTCCACAGGTGGACACAGGGCTGCGCAGGGCAGGAACTGGGCCGGGAGCCTCCTACATAGGTCCCCCCCACAGCTCAGCATGTGGGTCCGCATGGGCCAGGGCCGGGATTCGACCCTCAGTCCTCGGGGCTTCAAAGCGAGCGCTTTACCCGCTGAGCCATCCCAGCTTTCCCAAGCTTTTGAATTTTTATGATTACATAATAGTTTGTAATAAATAACACAATGAAATACTTTAAAATCTATATAAGCTCTATCAACTATGCAATGGAGAAAAAATAGGTATTTCTGCCTTTTGATGTTTCTTGTAAAAACTCCCATTGTGCTATTACTTCCGTGACATTTCTTTACATTACTTACTGACATTTCTTGTAAAACCTTATCAGGCGATTACTTCTCTTTTTATAACTTTGTGCGGAAAAGCACTTTGAAAGGTAACACAGGGAAATAGTAACAGTCTACTATCTGAAGTCAACAGACACCAATTTGTGTCATGGCTTCCTCATTAATTTGCTATGTGACCTTAGGTAAATCACTTGATCTCTCTGAACCTCTGTTTTCTGTAACACAAGTTGACTAAATAATGCCTATATGTTCTCCATAATCATTGGTAAATTAAATCATTATTTACATGGATGGCATGGATGCTAGTAGTGTCTTGGTGTCTATTCTTCCTTGCTTTTTACCAGAACTCTCCAGCACCCCTTGTAGTCAGTGGGATTTAAGCAGAAGTGATGTTTGCCACTTCAGGATTACACTTTTTAAAGCAAAAAGCATGCATTTCTTTTGAATCTTTTCCCCTTTCTGCTTGCTAAAATGCTGACCAAGGACATGTACTGAGTACCCACCACCAACTACAAGGAAAGGACAGCACCATCGGGAATGACAAAGGAACTTGGGCCTTTAATATTATGAAGTTACTTTATTATTCCTTATCCCTTACTGTTAGAATGTTCTAAGAGAGGAATACACTTTTATCTGGTTTAAACTATTTTTGATAAGTTGGAGGTTTGTTTTAGCAAAGTTGGAATTGCAAGGGGAAACCAGGTTTATTTTACTTTCCCTAGCTATATTTCAATTGGTCTTTCTTTCATTCAACTGTGTCTGCCCTTTTTAGTGGCACTGAATCTCTAAGGATTTAAACAGATGCGGTCCCATAGCAGGAAATCACAGTCATGAACTGAAGCATATGCTAGTTAGGACTGATAGACAACTTGCTCCTATGGTTGGTTGGTGGCCGGTTCATTATTTATGTACACGTTTTATCAAACACACAGGACTGATGGCTCCTTGAGCAAAAGTCCCATGGTTTGTTCATCTTTTTATACATGACAGCATCCTGCACAGAGCCTGGTATATTGCAAATATACAGTGAATAAACATAGGTCTTCATATGAGGAAGGCCAAGTGCCTTGGAAGGAATTGGCAATATCTCTAACAAAGGCACAAGGAAAGGGGAAGACAGTGGAACACAGACTATACCCTGAACGATGGAAACTCTAACCCAGCAGTCTCCAGCCTTTGGGGCATCAGGGACTTGTTCTGCGGAAGACAATTTTTCCATGAACTGGGGGTTGGGAGAGAATGGTTTTAGGGAGAGGATGGTTTTGGAAAGAGGTACAGACAGAAGTAGTAAATGAAATAACGGGAGGGCCACATATGGACTAAAATAAGTGTCCGATTCTGACTTAAAGCCTGCCACCAGACACAGCTGTATAATTGAAGTATGTCAACTCACTTGCCACTATAAAGCCTGCCACCAGGTGCAGCTTAATTGTCATGTGCCATTCACTGATAGGGTTTTGATATAAGTCTGCAAGCAATTGATTTATTATGGTCTCTGTGCAGTCAAACCTTTCTGCTAATGTTAATCTGCATTTGCAGCCACTCCCCAGCATTAGCATCACCGCCTCAGCTCCACTTCAGATCATCAAGCATTAGGTTCTCATAAAGAGCACACAGTTAGATCCCTTAAATGTGCAGTTCACAATAGCATTTGCATTCCTATGGGAGTCTAATGCTGCCACTGATCTGACAGGAGGTGGAGTTCATGTGGTGATGCAAATGATGGGGAACAGCTATAACTACAGATGAAGCTTCACTTGCTCTCCCACTGCTCTCTGCTGTAGCCCAGTTCCTATCAGGCCATGGACTGGTCCTGCCTGTGGTCTGGTGATTGGGGATGCTTGCCCTAACGTATTGTACTTCCCACTCTTGAAATTACAGAATTAAAGTTAACAGTGATTGATTACACAGCTCTCTTCATACCTCCATGTTACTTTTATTACCTAAAATACTTGGAATAAACTCTACTTAGCAAAAGTAATCTGCAACTGACTACTCTTTGCAATCTTAAAGAGCCTAACTAATACGATTTATGTTCCCTGCTTCTACCTAAAAAATAATATATGAGGGCTGTCTGGAAAGTATCCAGCCATGTAATCATTCTCATTATAGTGACAATGGCTGGATATTTTCTGGGCAGGCCTCATATAATATGTAATATTAAGTAAATATACATACATACACACACACACACACACACACACACACACACAGTGATGCCTTGGAATTCAAACTTAATCTATCCCAGAACCCTGTTTGAGTTCCAAAACACTTGAGTTCCAAGACAAGTGGGCATTCAGATAAAGCTACGGGCTGTATAGTTGATACATCCCATGAACATGTTGGCATTTGGATTCCAAAGCAGCATTTGGATTCTGAGGCAAAATTTACTTGTTTTTTTTGTTTGGATTCCAAGTTGTTTGAGTTTTGTGGTGTTCAGATTCCAAGGTATCACTATGTGTGTGTGTGTGTGTGTGTGTGTGTATGTGTGTGTGTTTGTGTGTGTGTTTGTGTGTATGTGTGTGTATAGAGAGAGAGAGAGAGAGAGAAGGAAAGAAGAAAAGAAGGAAGGAAGGAAGGAAGGAAGAAAGGGAGGAAGAAAATATAATAGGTATTACCTAGACATGCTGATATATTCTTTGGGTTACTCAGGCAGTATTGGTTTACCTCTCTTGTCCTGCGTAATTGACCCCTTGACATACAAAGACTTCTCAGATATGTCATGTGTTTCTTAAGCCATTGTAAATATTGATGGCTCTGAGATGTGTACAGATTTAATTTGCTTTGAGTGACATTGTAACACAAATGTTATCAAGAAATAATTATATATATTCAGTGTTAAAGTGTGAACTATAGAAATAATCTCATTAAAATGTCTGTTTTGAATTTGTATGAAAGTGACACTGAAAGCCAAATGGGGTATTTGAGTGAAAACAGCGAGATTGATCTTCAACAAATTTGTATGGTTAACTATTAAACAGAAGATTCAAATTCAAGAGAAGGTAGCCCCATTCAAAGTAATATTCATAAATGTGCAAAACCTAAATCTATATCATGTAGTGATGATAGAGATTCAGGAAATAAAGAATGGAAATGGGAAAAAACGATTCCAAATACGAAAGCATTTACCTAAATTGCTGGTATAAATGTTTGAGTTTTGAGAAGACTAGGAGCAAATCCTATGGCTCTTGTGTTTTGACAAGTACTAAGTGATAATTTCTTTAAAATGATAACTAAAAACAAATATATATATATATATATATATATATATATACAAGTCAAAGTATAAAGGACCAGAACTCAAAAAAGAACAAGGAGTAGTTTCTAGTAATAAGTGATGAAATGAAAGCATACCTTTTGGGGATGTCGGGATAGCTCAACAGGCTGAGCACTTCTTACTTTGCAACCACAAAGTCTGGGGATTGAATGCTGGCCCTGGCCCGTGCAAAATTCATATGCTGAACCACAGTGCAGCTGGTAACCACAGAGGTAGTGGTGAAGGCTCTCACCACCCATGCAGAAGGCCCCCAATTCAGTTCCCTCCCTTCATGACCCCATATCTACCCATGTGGAATGAAACTATACTATGTCACAACTAATGATGTACAACTGTGAAAACTGCTCTGGGCCCTCTCCTCTTCTCTCTCTCTCTCCTTATCTCAAACAATAAAATAAATCCTAAGACAAAGAAAGAAAGCATACCTTTTGTTATGTATCATAATATTGCAAGTACAAACATCTAAATTAGCTATGTACTGTTCAAAAAGAACAATATTAGAGACACTGATATTTTCAAAAACTATTTTCAAAAACAAATATTTCTCGGCTATATCACATTTTCTTCACTCTGTGAGTAATTAAACTGTATATAAAGGAGACAGAATACGAGAAGTGCAAAATATAGTTGACTATTTGAATAAGTTTGAACAATTATAAACTCCTGATGAAGATGTCTCCCTAGACAAATGAGTCACTTATAAAATTCAAAAGATGGCTGAGGTACATGCAATTTATAGCTACCAAATGTGCCAGATTCGGAATCAGAATTTACAAGTTCTGTGAATCCAATACCAGATATTGCACCTGCAATTATTAAGTTAAAAAATAAATTGTATTTTGCTCACATGGAATTTCACTTAATTCGTATGTCAAGGGATTAAAAATATCCCTTTCAATGACTGAAATTTTCCAATATGATCACTTTGACTAAATTAGATGCAAAACAAATCTTATGTGAGACAGAGGATAATTAAATGGTGAAATGGAGTGATAATATCAGAAAAGGTTATACCACTTCCTTTGCTGGAAGCTCCTAAAATTTATTACTCAATGTTCTAAGAAGTGTCATATGCAAGGAGCTGTACAATGATTTTTATTATACTTTCAGAAACACACAAATGTCAAAGTATATTCTGGAAAAGCTGATGGTACTAGGAATATAAATTTATGATAAATATACATAGAAGTTTCTAATTTATGCTTGGATTATGTTAATATTCAGCCTAATGTTTTCAATGAAATCTTAACTATGTTCTTGATTTTTGTTTATATTTATTCTCTCAAACCATAGGCAGATGTCAGAGTCTGCTCATTGTCTCTAAAATAGTCTGACTCATTCCCAGTTACCTTGTCAGCACTTCCCAAGAACAAGTCACAGAGGACATGCAAGCAAAGCATGCCAGGGGTTGAAAACTGAAATGCTGTCAATGCCCCTTGATTTCTGATTCAATAGCTTTTTACTCAAGCCCCCTTCATAGGTTTCAGAGTAAGCTTAGCTCATACCTTCTACTTCTTGGCACTTCATTTCATCTCTATTGCTTGATCATAAGCTCCTGCTTCCTTAGTTTTTGCAGTACAGACTGCTAACTCTCCCCCAACATCCCTTTTTTCTTTTCCTAGGGTAATGGTGCTTTCCCCCTCTATTCCACACTCTTTTGCTGGTGACATGCTGCCAGTTAGAGACCAAGCACATCTGACATTCCCCTGGGGGCCAGGAGTGGTCATCTGAGTAAGTCTGATTTTTGAATGTAAGCAGGAGGTGTGCATATTACTTCTAGAATACATTGTTTGCTTAAAAGAAACTTCTTGCCCTTAACTTGTTCTCTTTCTCTTTCCTGGAAACGAGACTTGAAATGTGTCAGCCACCCAGCTTTGACCATGCAGTTAATCACAGTACCCTAGGCCTTTGGACTAGCAGCATCAGCATCGATGGATACTTTTTAGAAATATAGAGTCTTGGGCCCCATTCTAGGTCCACTGAAACAGAACCTGCATTATAGCAAGATCCACAGGTGGTGTGAATGCACATGTAACATTTGAGAAGTACTGCCTGAGTAGATAATGATGGATCAGCAGCATGGTGAGAATGTAGATCTCAATTATTTTGTTGAGCAGAGCTGTCTGCCAGCCTGGTTTGTCCACTGTAGGGTAATAAGGGAATACAACAAAATTTTATCCTACTTAAGCACTGAAGTATGGGTTGTTGTTGTTTTTTCTTTTCTTTTTGACTTTTACCCTAACTTATACACTTTTCAGTCCTTGTAATAGCAAATCTACTCTTTAAATCTCTGTCAGATTGTTGATGAGAAAGAGATGAGAAAAGATGTTTTGTTCCCATATATTCCAGAGTACTCCTTTCACCCTTTAGGAAAGAACCTAAATTTAACTCAATCTATGTTGATTTATGTGTGACTGGGAGAGTGGGGAGTGCTCTTATGCGATCCTCCTGAGTATCACTTTGTACATTCCAAAGATCATTTCTGGTCTCCTTAAGGATGCTGAGTTAAGAAGTTGGATATAAATATTTAACGAAGTGAATGCACAGTGTCTCCGGAGATGGTTTCATCTTTTTTTTTTTCTTTTTCAAAAGACCCAAATCCTAACTATCAACATTAATCAAATAGACCACATTAATTTAAAAGTACATTATGCATGCATGCTCTCCTTTTAATATATAGACTCCTACCTACTATTTATTAACAACAATCATTTCTCCTTTTTCCTTCTATTTCTAGTTTACTAAGTGTTTTCTCTAGACTTGTAATTCCCTTGCTGTATTGCAACAAATATTTACTTAATGCCTTTGAAGTACTAGGCATTATATTAAATGCCAGAAAAATAGTAGTAAATAAGTTAAAACTGACCTGGCCATATGTAGCTGACAGTCTAATTGGGCAGAAGACACATGAACAAGTAATTACACAGCTGAAGAAATAAAAAGCACTTAAAATACTTGCAATAATGTTCATTGACTGAATAAATGATTAAATAAATTAACCATTAACATCTCCTCTTCAAGCTTCCATGGAGATAAAGAGCACAGTTCCTTTATTTTCCCTTCCTGCCTCCATTGTTTGGGGGTTATTTTCATCTTTGTGCCTGTGCAAGAGAACTTGGGTAATCAACCAGCTAAAAATAAGGGTTTATAGTTAAGACACATAGAAAATGAATGGGAAGAAACTTAGTAAAATGAAAATACTTGCATTTGGTGGTAAGATTGTGGCTTATTTTATTATTTTTCTTGTCATTAAAAATGTTGTTTGCACAATATATTAGGATTGGGGACAAAAGGGGCATATTTGTATGTTAATCTTCTTTAGCACCTTACAAGTGAAGTGAGGATGCATTTCCTGTGCAATACTATTTCATTGGGGTCCACTAATGTAATTTTCCTTCCTTCTTGCCTAATACAAACAAGCCATCACAACATCTGATTTCTGGTGGCCCAGATTTCCATTCCTAGATTGCCAGATAACTGAGTTTTAGATATTTTTTTTTAACCTAAGGCTCACACCTGGTAGTCTTCTCTGAGGCATTCATCAAAGGTCAAAGCCTTTTTCATAACATCACTGATCTCCCTTGAAAATCTATAGATAGTGAATAGGTTAGACAGTGAAGGTGTAACTGGTGAAGTAGAGAGGAAGTTGCTCAGGACAGGAGATAAAAGGTGAGACAAACAAAACAAACTACTATTGAATAGGGCACTTCCGAAGCTGGAGTTCTGTCCAGAGAAAACCACACTGTTAATCTATTGCTGTCAGGAAACATCCCCAAAATCAGTGGCTTAAAACAAGAACCACACTTTTACCCATGATTTCCAATCTGGGCAGGGCTTGGTGGGGGCAGTTCATTTCTGCTCCATCTGATCTTGGCTGGGGTGCCCACATGAGCTAAGGAATCTCACTCAGATGGCTCCCTTCACCTGTCTGGAGCTCTAGCCGGGATGACTGGAATGGCCTGCTTCTCCCCATATGGCCTTTTTGTCTACCAGGGTAAATGGACTCCTTACATACTGTCGCAGGGCTCTCGGGAGCGTGAAAATACAAGTTTCAGAACTTTACAAAATTTGGTGCTATGCTACTTCTGTTCCATTTTCTTGATCAAAGTAAGCCACAGGTCATTCTAGGATTAAAGAAAAGGAGTAGACTCTACATACAGGTGAGAGGCCCAGTAGATATTAAGAATAAGAAGGGTCGTTGGCAGCCTCTCTGCATATAATCTACCACACACTGTGTGTCACCCTCAAATACCCACTGAAAACCCACTGAGCATCCACAGTCATCACAAAGATTACAGTGTAGGGGAGAGATTAATGCCACAAATGGTGTGTCAGTAGGAAACGTGGTAACTTTACTTATCTTTAAGATTATGATTACAACTGCTACAACTAAAAGGTCTAAAATTTGTTAAACCTAACAAGTTAATATCACATTAAATCATTTATACTCATATCAACCTGAGAGGTTAGTGCCATTTCTTACCTTATAACTGGAAAACTGAGGCTTATTTATTTATTTATTTAGTCATATCTTCTCATCTAACCTATATTTTCATTGGAACTTATATGTCCTTATATATTTCTTTATTCAGTTTATTTAATTTGTCATGGTTCATTGTATGCATTCTTATAAGCTGTCCTAATTATATGAAGTGGATATAAAGATAAATAGTTTGCTACACAAATATGTTACTGTTTATCTATCTTAAATCAAGTTCAGGGGGTAATTAGTAACTTGATCCATATTGTACACTTGATGCAAGATAGAACCTCACCTGGTATTTAACTTTTCTGGACTTGAGAGAGCTAAAGTAATAGAATCCTAATTATATTACCCATTTTAGGATTGCTTAAATTCCTGGGTTATATAAGGCTCAGATCGTTATTGAGCACAGAGAAAATTGAATATTGTAAATAATTTTATGAAGTAATATCTTATTTCAACTAGTTCATGTGAATTAAATTCGGGAAATATTAAGTGATTACTTTGTGCCAGGTTCTGATTTGTGTGTTTGGTGCACAAAAGTGAACAAAACTAATATTCCTGATATTCCTGAAGAGCATATTTTCTAAAAATAGCATCTTGTAAAAAGAAAAAAACCCAAATCATTGCACTGTAGGAGAAGGGGGTTGTAAATGTGATTGTGTAGGAGACAATAGGAATTTATAATAATCATTGTTTTTTGTCTCTTTTAAAAAAAATTTTTGTCAAAGGAAATTGAACTCTGGCATTCTCTCCTTGAGTGAGAAATGTGAGCTTTATCCCTGACAATACCTCTCTCAGACTTGAATTCTTGTGGGCATTTGAATAAGAGCAATGATGTTTACACAAATTCACAATTCATAATCTGAAGATTTGTTCATGTCTTCCCCCAGCACTCCTCTCTTTTTAAGCAGAGTTAGAAAACAGACTTCCTGTTTCATGCATGACCTTCCATTTTATTCTTATTCTCCCAAGTTGAACACAGATATAGACTAAAGTCCAATAAATGTCCATTTGAGGCTATAGATCAGCCATTTAGTACATAACTTCCATCATTGAACAATTTTATTTATCACCTTTTCTGTTAGTTTTTCACTCATTATAAAATTAGAAGACCAAATATAATAAAGTACTTATATAATAGACAAAAATTGTTGCCATCCTGAGAGAGCTAAGATGGTAGAGTAGCTAAACACTGCCTGTTTCCTTCTGTGAACACATTGAAATTACAACTATAGAACAGCCAACCTGAAGAACCACCTGAAGTTTATCTGAACAGAAGTTTTATACTAAAGATATAAAGAAGAAGCCACTCGAGTCTGGTAGTAGAGGCAGAGATGTAAAATAGGCTGGCCCCAAACCTCCATGTGGTGGTTGATATTCAGGAGGGTTAGCTCAGCTGTGAAGGTCCCACCCCACCAGAGGGACAAGGGACCCCAGTCCCACACCAGGCTCCCCAGCCCAGTGTACTGGTGCCAGGAAAAGAAGTCCCCACAACATCTGGTTGTGAAAAGTAGTGGGGATTCTGATCATTTGGGTAACAAAGGAGGCTGGGGAAAACCCAGGTGTTCTCTTTAAGGGCCCACGCAGACTCTCTTGCAGACACTTACCCTGGGCTTTGGCAGAGGGACAGTGACTTGGGGGGTATTGGAGATATATGAGTGGAGGTGCGGGCCAGACCAAGATGTGTGACTGTGAAATGAGGGCTGAAAGATAGCCACAATTTTTCCTGTGTGGGGTTCTCCTTTGGTGCAGCCAGCAAGTGGGCACCATCTTTCTTTGTTGCACCCCTTTCTTCATACAGCCAGATCTGAGTCTGCATTGGTTTGGTGAGCTCCACTCACTCCACTCTGGTGACTCACTGAGATTCCACAATACCCAACCCCATGCGACTCAAGGCTTTATGAGCAGCTGAATCTTACAGGAGCCAGCAGGTGGCAGTAGGCCTGGGAGTTACCTGACATTTTGCAGAGCTACTCCAGGCCCAGTAATGGTACCGGTGGTAGCTGTCCTTGGTCCACAGTGTGACCTCTCCCATGCACCTCCAGATTTAGTACAGGCAGTGCCAAATATGAATCACTTTATAGCTCTTACCAGGTAGTTCCTGATCAGTCACAGGCAGTAGCTGACCTGGACCTGCACTAACTGGAGCCTCTCCCAAGAAGTCCCAGAACCAATATATTTGGAAGTTGGCTTCAGACCACAGCAGAGCACTCCCCAATTAGCCCCACAAGCAGCACACACAAAGGGTGATCTCAACAGGCACCAGAGCCTACTGAGGAGAATCCCATTCAGTGGGGTAAGCGCCCCCGACATAGCACCCTGTAAGCTGTGGATGTGGTCAAATCCCACAACCAATAAACCTGAGGGGCAATCTCACCTACTGATATGCTAATAGCAATCAAGTCTCAACTCTAACAGGAAATCACACACATGCCACAGCAGGTGACCAGAGAGACTGTGCTAGGGCCCTACAGGGCACATAGTACGTAATGACACCTGGCAGTACTGGGAAACACAACAGATCTACGTAAAACATAGAAACAAACACAGAGAGACAGCCCAACTGAGGAAACAAAGAAATGCACGCCAAGTGAAAAAAATCCAGAAAAAGAACTAAATGGAATGAAGGCAAACAAGCTACTAAATGCAGAGTTCAAAACAATGGTTATAAGAATGTTGAAGGAAATTAGTAAGAACTTCAACAAAGAGAAAGCAAGCATAAAGAAGGACATATGTACTTGTAGAAACCATAAAAAAAAAACAAAACAATCAAAAGTGAACAATACAATAAGTGAAATGAAGAACGCAGCAGAGGAAATCAGCAGCAGACTAAATGGAATAGAGGATCAAATTAGAGAGTTAGAAGACAAGGAAGTAGAAAACACCAATCAGAATAGCAAAAAGAAAAATAATTCAAAAGAACAAGGACAGTTTAAGAGACTTCTGGAACAACATCAAGCATAACAATATTTGTATCATAGGAGTAGCCGAAGGAGACAAGACGGAGCAAGGTATCAAGAACCTATTTGAAGAAATAATAACTGAAAATCTTCTTAACTTGGAGAAAAAAAATAGACATATAAGCCCAGGAAGCACAGTGAGTTTCAAACAAAATGAACCCAAACAGACCCTCACCAAGACACATTATAATGAAAATGGCAAAAATTAAAGACAAAGAGAGAATCCTAAAAGTAGCAAGAGAAAGGCAACTTATAAGGGAGATACTATAAAATTCTCAACTGATTTCTCAACAGAATCTTTGCAGATCAGAAGGGATTAGAAGAAAATATTCAATGTGATGAAATGTAAGGACCTACAACCAAGACTATTCTACCCAGCAAGGCTATCATTCAAAATCAAAGAACAAATACAGAGCTTCCCAGACAAAACAAAGTTAAAGGAGTTCATCACCACCAGATCACTATTATAAGGAATGGTAGCAGGACTTATTTAAGACAAAAACAAACAAACAAACAAACCCAAAAAAACTATGAAAAATAAAATAGCAATAGCTATATATCTATCAGCAATTACTTTCAATGTAAATAGATGAAATGTTCCAATCAAAAGATATAAGAGGGCTGAACGGATAAGAAAACAAAATCCTTATGAATGCTGTCTACAAGAGACCCACTTTAGATTGAGAGAGTGAAAATAAAAGGAAGACAAAAGTTATTTTTTATGAAAATGGAAATGAAAAAAAAAACAAAAACAAAAAAGAAAAAAATGGTGGGGTAGCAATACTTATTCTAGAAAAAATAGACCTTAAAACAAAGGCAACAAAGGTTATAATAAGCAACAAGGAAGGAACCATAATCCCACTTCCAGGTATATTCAAAGAAACCTAAAATGCCGCTCTGAGGGGCCATGTGCATCCATATGTTCATTGCAACATTATTTACAATGGCCAAGATGTGGAAGCAGCCTGGGTGTCTGTGGATAGAAGAATGAATAAAGAGGAGGTGATACATTTTTAATAGAACATTGGTTGGCCATGGGAGGGAATGGGCTCTTGCCATCTGTGGTAGCATGGATGGACCTAAAATAAAGGGTATTGTGTTGAGTGGAGTGTCAGACAAAGAGAGACACAATAAGATTTTGTTTATATGTATTCTCTAGAGAAAAAATGCACAAGCAGAACAGAAGAGGAGTCATAGATACATGGGTTGTCAGATGGGGGGGTGGTGTTGGGGATGTATATGAGTGAAAGAGGGGAAGGGATTAAGAAGTACAAAATATTGCACAGTAGTTATGGGGATGTGGGGCATAACATAGGAATATAGTCAATAATATTGTAATAACTAGGTATGGTATCAGATGGGTAGTAGATTTGTTGAGATTATAGATGAGAGGGGGTTGGGGATAAAGGTGAAAAAGATAAAGCGATTAAAAAGTGTAAATTGATAGTGACAAAATAGTCATGTGGCTATAAAGTAAAGCATAATCTAGTCAATAATATGGCAATAACTATATATAGTGCCAGGTGGCTACTAGACTTGTCAAGGGGGGGTCACTTATAAATTATATAATTGTCTTAACTACTATGCTATATACCTGAAATTAATATAAAATAATATAGAATGTCAACTGTAATTAAAAAATTGAAAAAGGACAGAAAAGGTGAAGGAAAATAAAGGGTCCAAATTTCCAGGTATAAAACAAATTAAGAGGAAGCTGGGATGGCTCAGCAGGTTGAGTGCTTGCCTTGCAGCCCAGAGGTCTGAGGATCGAGTCATGGCCCCAACCTGTGTGTACCCATATGCTTAACTGGGGTATACATTTCATGTGGGAGGCCCTCAGTTTGGTTTTCACCTGGGCAAGCTTCCCATCTGGGAGGTCCCCAGCTCGTGGGGGAATGCTTCCCATGCGGGAGGTCCCCAACCTGGTTCCCACCTGCGCAGCCTCATGCCCACCTGTGTGGAATGAAACTATGTTGAAAACTGATGATTGTAGAACTATGGAGACTGCTTTGGGCCCTCCTCCTTCTCTCTCTGTCTGTCAAAAAATATTATAATAAATCTTAAAAAAAAAATAAAACAAATAAATTCATGAGGATGTAATACACCACATGGGAAATATAGTCAATGACATTGTGATAGCATAGTATAGTGTCAGATGGTTGCTGGACTTGTCATTGGAGATCACTTCTTTTAGAATGCAAATCTTGTATAACCATGGTGTGCTCCTGAAACTAATAGACTATGGTATGTTAGCTCTATTTTTTAATAGAAACCTTTAAAGATAATTGTTGCCATTCTGACAAGAGGCACTATCATTTGACAATTCAAGTGCTTTTTCATTGGGTGATATGTAGAGGTCTAAAATTATTTTGAACTGTCTTATTAAGAGTGTCAATGTGAAATATATGCAATCTCATACCTTGAAAAAATATAAATATGAAAATTTGAGAACCACATTTACGAGAACAGTTTGTGATCCCAAAGTTCTCATAATTTAGCTATGAAGTCCAGACAGATAGCATAAAATGATTGGAAGCAATGCAAGGCTGCATAAGACAAAAGCTAAATTAATGATATGAGGACTAAATTGATAGATGGGACAGGAAACGGGATGTTTTGATGCAGATGCTATATTAGACATTTGAAAACATTGTATCATTTAATTCTCCGTACAATTACTGATTAGAATGTACGTGAGTGAAACACAAGACTTGTTAAGAAACTTGTGTATGTACATACAATTAGAAATAAATAAATCCAGTTTGTCTAATTTTAAAGCCCAAATAATTATCATTTGAATTGATTAATAATTCAAAGTACACTGAATTCACTGGAATTGAACCTTTTCAGGTCTTTCTAGCATATCCATAAGGCTTTGAAGACATCACAAAGGAACATACTTGCCATTAGAAATATGTACCTGGGTTTGAACCCTGACTGCCATTTTGTACTGGCAACACCTAGAGCAGGTCACTTTTCGTGCCTTTAAAATGGAAAGGGTGATACCTCCCCTGCGTGGAGCCTTTGGCCTTAAACTAGACATCTCTGTGAATGGGACTCACCAAGTGCCTGATAGGGAGAAGTTTCTGAACAAATGAAGACAAGGTGAACATGGCATGATTGTAATTCCCACTCTGAGGCTGGAAACAATAGAAGAAAATGAACAGTTATCCCAGTCTGGTTTGTACATGTTCACAGGCTCACAGGAGGAGCTGGAAATAGTTTTCCAAATGAGGTCTGGGAGTTATTCGTGGATTTCAATTACCCATCCTGTTGCTGGACTTCATTAGCACACGTAATTGAAAACTGGCTCTGTATAATAAGGGCAACTGGAATCTCCAACTTGAAGGCATTTGCTTTGGTGTGACTCATTCTCCATTCTCTCAAAACTCACCAGCAGCCACCCCTCAAACATACACCCTCAAAAAATGGGGAGAAAACTGAAATTCTTCCATTACTGTATTTCCTGTGATCTCAGCCTGCATGGAAGCTTTTGTTTCATATCATGTATATATTTTTAAAGGTTTATTTTATTATTTGAGAGAAGGTGAGAGAGAGAGGAGCGGGGGGAGAGAGAGAGAAGAGGGTAAGACCCAGAGCAATTTCCGTAATTGTACATCATTAGTTGTGACCCGGTTTCATTCCACACAGGTGGATATGGGGCTGTGCCGGGTGGGAACCAAACTGAGGGCCTCCCACATGGGAAGTGAGAACCTTCGTTGCCACCTCGGAGGTTATCAGTTGTGCTACAGTGCAGCATACAGGTTTACACTGGCCGGGGCCAGGATTTGATCCCTAGACCTTGCAGTTGCAAGGCAAGCACTCAACCTGTTGAGCTATCCCACATCCTGATATTTTTATAACATGTGAATAAATGGTAGCGGTATAAAAGGCCTAATCCTTGTACTAGCTTCCTTAGAACATACATTTTTAATGGAGGACAAAATTTATTGTCATGGAGGTGAAAATTGTTTTTTTTTTGTTTTTTGTTTTTCTGTTTGTTTTTTTTAAGATTTATTGTTTGAAAGAAAGTGAGAGAGAGAGAAAGAGAGAGAGAGAGAGAGAGAGAGAGAGAGAGAGAAGGGGGAAGGTCTTGGAGCAGTCT
>PVKE010031586.1:0-18938 GCA_004027555.1 Craseonycteris thonglongyai
TCTCTCTCTCTCTCTCTCTCTCTCTCTCTCTCTCTCTCTGTCAAAAACAATAAAATTAAATCTTTAAAGTGCCAGTAATCTGAATCAGGAACCTTGTTTGACATGTGTCATGTTTTTCTCTGCCACCCCCTGGTTTCCCTAGGAGGCTGTCTCCCTGAGCACACCCACAACAACGGGAAGATGACGGCAATCCCTGGCAATAGAGTGGGCGGAGGGGGAGTTCGGCCTGGGCGCAGACGTTTTTTATCCAGGCTGTAACTATGACAAGCAGATAGCATCAGTGCACAGAGACAGTACATTTTCCCAGATGGCGTCTTGCTATTGATGTAGGAGCAGCTCAAAACAGACAGAAAGGCTGGAAAAAAGTAAGGGAAGTGTTAAAGAGGGTATTGCCTGGACTTCACAGGAGACGGGAAGGAGGTAAGGCTCTGCCAGAGAAGTGGGGAGAAAGATGGGGAGTAATGATAGGAATAAAGGGACCACGTCTCTCTTACCGCTGCCATTTTCCAACCAATGGCACTTGGGGTTCTTAGCAGGGACGCTCTTGGCATCTGGTTGGGAAGTTTTTCCTCGGGAGGAACTGTCTCATGGCAGAGCAGGGCCTTTATTATCTCTGGCCTCTGCCCATTAAATACAGTATCCAATCCCACATGTAACATCCTCTTCATCTAGTCCTTGTGGCAACCAAAACTGTCCCCACCTAATTTCCAAACACCCGCCAGGGTGTGGTAATTTCCCTGGTTGGCCTTGACTATTAGAGGAACTAAAAAAAGAAAAATAAAAAAGAAAAGAATTATATAACATGTGTCTGTTGGAACACATAAGCTGTGGGCATCCTGGAATGGTAAGTTAAATAGTTACTTTATCATGAACATATTCAGGGGAAATCTGATGTCCCAGTCACAACGAAGTCCCAAGTAGTAATCAGGATCCCCGAGCTAATCAAAACCATACATGATTTAACTAAGGTTAACTAAAACATTCCATTTTCGCTTTGGGAAGGAATTCTGTTAACGTGTATAGTCATTTATTTTATGCTAATCAGAAACTGTGATTGATCAGTCAATATAGCTTTGATTAATAAAAATAGAATACGACTTAAATACTACTTAGTATTTAATTGAGGATTAAATCAGTCAGTTATGTAAAATACTTGAAACAGAGACTGTGTCATAGTAAATGCCATGTAAGTGCAGCTGTGATTATTATTCCTGGCTGAACTGCCCTGGCATGGTCCCTCATTTTAGAAATGAAGACATGAAGGTCCAGAGGAATTCAAAGACTTGTTCAAATTATAACCAAACTCAGCTTCAACCCAGAATGCACATGTCTTGACCCTCATACCTACACATACCGGTAACTCCCCTTTCTTCCTTAGTTGATAAGAAGCCAGTTAAACACAGAAGTTTCTGGATGTGTCCTTTTTCTCCCATTGCTATTTCTGCACTCTATCAGGAAGAAGTACTGTGGCAAAGAAAGATGTACTCATCAAGACTTCAGGTATAATCCTGCTCTTCCTTTTGTTCTAACCAAATGGAGACTGTCAGTGCTCTGGATGAGTCTCTGGGTTTCTGGATGGGTCTGCAGACTGCTTCACTAGTTCCGATGAGGAAAGGAATGTGGGCGAAAAATGTGAGATCCCTGTCCAGATATAGCTAAGTTTTTCCTGTTACTCCTGTGCTTCTATAACTGAATTAATGACGATGGCTAATGATTAAGATGAATTTCTCCCGGGTTTTAAACAATTACTTAGCTAGGTAAAGTTATGATCCAAAGAGAGTAAGTTTGGGATTAAGCCTGCCCTGCAGTAATTTTGACACAAAGAGAACTTGACAGTGCACTTCAAATAATGAGCCAAAGTGAAGATGGTTCTTTGGGAGAGGCTTATTTTAAGACAGCAAGGAATGCACTTGCTGTCTTTAAAGAAGCCTCTTTCTCTGAGAATATACACTTCATTAGAAGCCAGAGGGTAGATCAGATCAGGGACTTTTGTACCCATGATCCACAGCAAGAAATACATTTATATCACAACCCAGTGAGTACACACACACACACACACACACACACACACACACGTGTGTGCGCATGCTCACACGTTCACAGTGAATTTTTATAAAACAATTTTTACACTTACTAAACAGAATGCATTCTGATAGTTTCTATTTTATTTCGTTTCATTTAAAAAATATTGGTTGTAATCTACTAAATTGATCATAGGATTTACTTATCATTTGTGACCTGCTGTTTGCAAATACCGGTATATTAAATGAATCTTCGGGTATCTTCCTTAGTTCTGATACTTATAATAACCTTTAATAACAAGAATATTAAGAATATAACTTTGGTAGGCTCTGCCCCCTAGCCCTTTATCTTAAATTGTTGAAAGACCATGTGTTTAGGGGTATACTTACAAAGAAAACATTTGTTTTTTACATATTCTTCATTTCCAGCTGGAGAGTATTTTGTTTCCAAATTGAAAGAATGCTCTTGTATACACTAACTAAACAGTGGCATGTCACAGTGGTATCATCCAAGTCATATGAGGTATATTGGGCTGTGTGTCCTAAATTTAGTGACTTCACTCTGCAGTAGTTTTTAAGTTTTGTTTTCTGGATTCCTATGTAGATTACACTGTTGATATCTCTCAGAATGCTGACCTGGAGGAAGAAACTCTTTGCTCCATTGCAAATTAACAGGCCTAATATATTAGACAGGAAATAGCTAACAACATTGTCCAAAACAGTATGCAAAGTGTTAATGGGCCCTGAGGTTTGGGCCTTACTTTTGACTAGCATACATGAATCTTCTTGAATGGACTATAATATCTACCCTGGTTGCTCAGAGCTCTTATTTTTTATTAGTTCTGGGTTCTTGTCTGTGTTTCTAATGTGTCTAATGTGACCTAAAGATACCTAAAAGAATGTATAAGAAAGACAAGAAATAGAGGTAAGAACTCCATTAAAAGTGAAAAGCCCAAATATGATGAGGTTTCAATAATTGGTCTTGGACAATTTAAATATTAGGGATTTTGTCAAGAAATATGCAAATCACATTGGTGAAATTTAATAAAACATGTTTTTAACACATAAAAAAAGAAACATGCAAATCAATTATTAGAATATATACTGAATAATAGTTATAATTTCTTTATTTTATTTTATTGTTTTTGACAGAGAGAGAGACAGACAGAGACAGAGACAGAGACAGAGACAGAGACAGAGAGAGAACTGAACTGGGGGAGCTCCCCAGTTCAGCATATGGGTCCGCATGGGCCGGGGCCGGGATTCGATCCTCGGTCCCCGGCGTTGCAAAGTGAGCACTTAACCACTGAGCCATCCCGGCTTCCCCTTTTTTAAATTTAATTTTATTTTATTTTAAGTTATAATTTCTTGTTCAAATAAAGATTAAAGATTACTAGAAGCTGGAAAGAACAATAATCTTATCCACATAACATAAATTACTGCAGGAAAATTCGGACAAATAGCTATATAGTTTTTGTCTTTAAAAATAATAAATTCACATTACACATTTGTATTAATTATCTCATTTGTTCTTAATAATCTAATCAGGGTCATCACTTTAACAGCTAAAGACCATTCACTGCGTGTTAGGAATGAGGGGCGCCAATCTTAGAAAATACAATGTGAATAATGTTCCCTGAAAATGGGGTGGGTGCATAGCCATCGACAGACCATTACAAAGTTTTCTTCCTCCATGAAGTTGGCGAGTTTTGTGACAGTGTGGAGCTAAAGCCACGAGTCTAATCTTAAAGCAAACTTTGGAAGTGGAGTTGGTAGGAGTGAAGCATTAAGAACATCCACAGGGTTAACATCCCCACCCCAGCATCTGTGCAGGGGGGCTTTCTGATATGTCATTGAAGGAGATGCCAACATCAAGACCATGGATACCACCAAGCTGTCAGAATATAAGCCCACTGCTACATGTTTTTGAGCTATTTCTATTTCGAACTTCCCTGAACGTGCATTTGACACAACCAAAATGCGTCACGTGAACTAATAACATGCCCCGAGGAAAGGATGCTTAAAAATCTAATCCAAACAAACTTCAAATCAAACAAAACTATAAAATAAAACCAACCCAACACACTCAAAATCCCCGTGAAGCAAGATTAGAATGTATAGATTTTTATCCATGGAGGAGAGATGGGCCAATGATGGGAATATACAGACCATTTCCATTATAGTCAGACTGGGATTCAATCCTTGGTCCCCAAGGCTGCAAAGTGAGTGCTTAACCCATTATGTCATCCTGGCTTCCCTTAGCCCTTTATTCTTAAGAAAAACTAATATCATTTTTCTCTACTCACATTTTATTGAAGGACCTCCCTTTATCCAGAAATAATGTGAAAATAAAAAAGACAGAAATCAAAGGCTTCATATAGTTTTAAAATACATTTGACTTCATTTAGGTAGACAGAAGTTTTTTTTTAAAACACTTATTGATATTTTCTCTGTCATTGATTGAAAAAACAAATGTTTTTATAAACTACATGAGTAGTCATTTAAACACAATCTTTTAAGACTGAGAATACAAGATAACTCAATTTTGTTCACACTTTTCTCTTTCCTTTATTAAAGGTAGGCATTATTTGTTGAAGGAAGACATTCAGCACAGAATCATGACAGAAAAAGATACGTAATTACCCTGCCCAAGGCTCTCCAGTTTGATACGAAATGCTTAGGAAAAATGAGGCCTACTTCAGGATAATTATAAGTGGCACTCCACATATTACTGGCAAAGTTGGAGGATTAAATCAGAATCATAAGAAGATCTGGTTATGTTGCCAAATATATACTAGAGTGAAATCTTGAGTCTTAAGAAGAATGAAGCTATTTAATGGCAAGATATGTGTAAATGTTCCATGGTTTAACTTGACCTTAAACTTGAAACCCAGCTAAGACTTTTTGTTGGCATATCTGTGATGAACTCGTAACAAATTATGGTGATACTGTGTTTCATGATATCAGGCAACTGCAGGGTATGGTGATTACCTAACACACAATTGGCACTCAATAGACATTTGTTGAATGAATGAATGGATGAATAAATGAGTGGGGGAAATGACTGGCCCAAGTGGGAGAAGGATGTGGTTCAATAGTTGACCCTACCAAGCTCCATGTTTCAAATCTACCTATAATCAGCTCTCATTTCCACAAGATCAATCAAATGTGACTACTGTCCCCTCCCCATTTCACGTTTCTTTCTCATTTTTTAACATTATGTGTTATTGTTTTCAATCTCAATTTCACCAGGCATTTACAGAGCACCTATTCAGTGCTAAGTCCTGGGCAAGGTGCTGGGGACACAGGATGAATAAGACAATATCTCTTCTCAAGGAGTTTTCAGTTTGGTTGGAAAAAAGAGTAAACAAATTGTGTATATATATATATATATATATATATATATGAAACCAAAAGTAGGTGGACAGTAAATGATATATATATCTATATATCTATATATCTATATCTTACATTTATGTCTAAATGTTATAGATAATACATATTGTACATATTGACATATAATATCAATATGTAAATATGATTTTTACATGTATAACAAAAACATATAACAGAAATTGTTGTAATTGATTGAGGTACATGTCACAGTAGGTGTTAGTGTCAGGAACCAGGGAAGCACTGAGAAGAGAATGTCTAACTTCTGGGTAATCAAATGTGATCAAAGTGCTGGGACTCCTTTTTTCTTCCACGATTTCTCTTGACCTTCATTTTAACCTCAATATGTATGTATAAGTATACAGAAGATAGGATGATTTACCTCAGACCTCATACTTTACTGCCTTCTATATTCTCCAGTACACAGGAACATCCGTTTTTATAGGAAAGTTTGGCTTTTAGTGTTCTTACAACTACTTTCCTGTTAAAAAAAATGGGCTTGCTTGAAAGTCATTTGTGATCTCTTTATGCAATGCTAACTTGTTTGTGTTGATTTGTTTCCAATGCATCCTCAAGAAATTGTTCAAAATGAAATCAGTTTGCAGGAATGTTTGATTTCACATGTCAAATGAAAAAACCCACTAGAAATTGTTTATTCTCGGCAGGATTATAGCATGGGAAATTGCTAGTTTGGAAAATTCATTTTAGTCTATTATTTTTATAAGCATATTTTCTTCTCAGTCAATAGTAAAAGGTACACTGGATAAAAGTACAATACAGGCTGTAGTCTGTAACATATATATAAAAAACTACTTAGTAACATATTAGGTGTGCTTTATTCAGTCCACATAACACTAAGGTCTTTAATTTAATTTATGTTTCTGTTGACTGAATGTAAATAAATAAAATGTAAGTTCTTTGCATACCAGTCTCTCAAGGGGAAGGCAGTAGAGAGATAACCTGCACTTTGATCATTTTATTTTACAATCAGTATCTTAGATGGCAGATTTAGGACAGGTTCTGTAGATTGCTGTTTGGCTTTTATTACAAAGACCTGATGTGAACAGGATATAGACCACAATATAATATTACTATCCATCTTATACTTCTACTGCATTTCAGTGCACAACAGTAAATCACCTGTAGCTAGATACTAGATAATGTGTTGTGTAAATCCCTCTTTCTTGGTCTATGTATGAGTTTAAATATAAACATACTATCTTGTTGAAGTACAGTTAGGCTATCAGAAACTCTATTATCTACCTCAAGTTTCAAAGTAGGAGTAGTGATACAGGAAATAAAAATACGTGCACTTCTTCCTTTTGAAATTTGTCATATTCCATATAGGTAGATTTGAAGCCTACTGCCTGCCAAACTGCCCCAACAGGAGAGAGATCAGTAAAGGGCACCTGATGCAGATATATTCAAAAAAATACGTCACCATGCTTAATGTAGAGGAGTGAGTGCTGGATTTAAATGCAGGTGCTACGATTTCCTAGGAGATATGGACCACTTACCTGACTGAAGAGGTCTCTTCAGTGGTCGTGTCTAGCTGGAGCTTTTTAGTAAGGACTTTCAAAACATTTCTCTTGTTAAGCATACTTTTTTATAGTTTACTTAGACTTAGATCTTCTCATGACATTTCTGTGAATAGGTTAATATATATAAAATGCATAAAACTGGCATTTAGTAATTAGTAATTGTTGCTGGTGGTGATGAGAATGATAAGAGAAATAGACACATTTTTTTTTTTTTCTCAGGGCTGCAACTAGGGTGAGGCAGGAGATATTTGAAGGAACCTGAGAGAGAGGGCCTCCTCAGACTTTGTACTCTCAGTACTTCATTTGCTTCACCCTCGTCCTGACTTTGATTTTTAAATTAAACTTTACTAATCCTATATTAAAAATATTTCATAACTGTCTAATTATCTTATGTAATTTGTACATAAATGTTCTGATGATAGCTATAATGTATTAATTATGGATTTATATCTGTAAGAATTTATATTTGGGATATTAGCAAGAGATAAAATTTTGTAAATATATTAGTATATGCATTTAATAGACATTTAAAATGTGCATATGATACAAAATACAATGTTTATATGCACAAAATTATGTATATACAAAGAACATTATATATTATTTATGCTACCTCAGGGCTGTGGACCACTACCTGTCTGGGGCCTGTTAGGAACAAGATCACACAACAGGAAGTGAGTGGGGGGTGAGCTGGTAAAGCTTCATCTGTATTTTCAGCTGCGCCCCATTGCTCACATTAACGTCTGAGCTCCGCCTCCCATCAGATCAGTGGCCGTATTAGATTCTCATAGGATCCTGAACCTTATTGTGAACTACACATGTGAGGGATCTAGGTTGCCTCCTTCTTATGATAATCTAATGCTTGATGATCTGAAGTGGAGCTGAGGCGGTGATGCTAGCACTGGGGAGAGGCTACAAGTATAGATTAACACTAGCAGAGAGGTTTGACTGCACAGAGACCATAATGAATCAATTACTTGCAGACTCATATCGAAACACTATAACTGAGTGGCAAGTGACAAGGAAGTTGCATGTGGCACTTGAATCATCCCCAAACCATCCCTCCACCCCCAGCCCCCAGTCCATGGAAAAAATTGTCTTACATGAAACCAGTCCCTGGTGCCAAAAAAGTTGGGGACCCCTGTGCTATCTGTTATAATTTTGGATATACTATTTGCATAAATATAATCAGTTGTTATCAAATTACATACATAGTATAAAAACTCACAAAGGTACATGTTTTGTACCCATTGAAATGCCCCTTCTGCTTTATAAGAACAGTAAGTTCCAAGTTTCCTACTTAAAAGGCTTGACAGTATTTTGCATCATCCCCTTCACTTCACTGATGCCTCAAAGTTAATCTGATTTGCCAGGACCACAAAGCAAGCCCAGGAACATGAGAGCTAAGATCTTCAACATCCATATATTGGAAGTGAAAACTGTCACCCGGGACTTTGTTTTAGTGCTTCCTCCAGGCTGATATTGTTGAGACATGAGCTGATGCAGGAATGGAAGGTGCTGTCTCTGGAGTGGGGCGGCGCTGGCAAGAGGAAGACAGACAGCTGAGCTGCAGCCCACAGACCGCAGTTCTCCTGGGAGGCGGTGTGTGGATGTGAGCACGTTTCTAAATAGGTAAATTTAGAACTTTATGTAGGTGTGCTTATATAAATATGGCTCTGCCTTGTTTTTCAAGGCATTGAAAAAGACAGTGACAAGACTGGGAGCTAGGTGGATCTTCTGTGTGTGGTTAGGCTTTTTTTTTTTTTAATGTATAAAATAAATCCTTGCTTGAAGTCATAATTCCAGAAGCCCTGGCAGTTCATATTCAATAAACCTGACAGGTACCATATTATTACTTGTTTTAATTTAAAAAATTACCTAGATATTATATAAATTCCTTCTCCATGTAAAAATTTGAACATGCAAATAAGGCTGATAATCCTTTAAACCTCTCCCCACTTCCCCATCTGAATTTCCTTCCCAGTTTGGTGTCTAACCAGTCTAGAACTTCCTCTACACATTTGCATAACGTATATACATCCATACAAAATATGCCATTTCATGTGTGTGTGTGTGTGTAATTTTATAGGAACATTGTCACTCTGGATAAACTGTTCATCAACTTCTTTCTCCCACCAAATTTCACATCTTCGGAGATCTTTCCATGATAATACATATAAACACGTCTAGTTCTCTTTAGCTGTAACACCATATTCTATAGTGTGTTTATACAGTTTATTTACCCACACCCCTACTGAGAACAAGGAATGAAACTTAGTATGTGCTTAATAGATATTTGTACAATACATGAATACATTTTCTTAGCTGGCAATAGAGGGGAAAATCTTTTTAGAAATGGATACATACATGTGATGTATGTAATCAAGAGATGACTATATCCTATACTTGGTCACAGAATAATTTTCTCACATGATATTAATAATAACAAACATTCATTAGTCACCTCCTTCTGTCAGACACTGCATATAAGCTCTTCTCATGCATTTCTTCACCTGTAATGCAGATATTATTATCTTCACTTTACTAATGGGTAAATTAAGGCTCAGAGAGGTTCTGTCACTTGCCCAAGGCTCACTGCTAGTAAGGAGTTGAACCAACTTTTCAAACTTAGAGACTAAGGCCTGAGTGATTACCTATTCTGGTGTTACCCTACTTTTACAATTCAAGAGAGAGAAAGAAAGAGAGAGAGAGGTTGTTCTGAGTTCTCTGTTTCTATTTTTATATTTTGTCTTCTGTATTTCTTTTTTTTTTTAAGATTTATTTTATTGTTTTTGACAGAGATAGAGAGAGACAGAGAAAATGGCAGGTAGAGCGGGGGGACAGAGTAGTCTCCATAGTTGTTTGTCATCAGTTTTTGACATGGTTTTATTCTACACAGGTGGGCAGGGGCTGCGCAGGGTGGGAACTGGGCTGGGGGCCTCCTGCATAGGAAGTACACACCCTTGAGCCAGCGGCCAAACTGTTTTAGGATATACTACCTATAGGTACTACTTAATGAGTATGTAGTATGTACCAGCCCTATGCAAATTACTATATGGTTGATCTCATTTAATCCTGACATAATTCTATGAGGAAGATGCTATTACTATTTTCTATTTTACAGATGACAAAATTGAATTTTAAGGAAATTCACTTTATTTGCCTCAACACAGCTACTAAGTGGTAAAGCAGGGACTTGAACCCTTGCAGTCCAATCCCATATCCTTTGTTATTACCACTTCCTATGCTACCAATATGTCATTGTTAATTATGAAATCTGTTGAAAACTAGTTACCATAATTGCAAGGATCTACAGCAAGAAATAGTTTAGAACCCATTTTGAAATGAATGACAGTAGATATGCAAAACTGAGCATCATAGAACATTGGTCTTTTAAAGCATTTTAAAAAGTGAACAACACATTCAAGTCTTAGGCTTTCATGAAAATATCTACTTCAACATTTATAGCAGATCCTTGCCCTAAAAAAATCCCTGTGTTGCTAAGAAGCTAATTATTAAAACTTTCTTAGTAATGCATTTGTATGTTTCAAGTCTACATACACCCTGAAAAGATTATGTAGAATTTCTAATGTAATATTGTTTTCTTGAATTATGGTAATGAGTCCACATTTGTTTATGATTTATATTCACTACTAGTACATTGTCAAAATGAAGTTAAGGTGCTTATATTTACATTAGAATGCTAAGGGTTATGTTAAAAAAAAAATTTTTTTTTTAGAAAACGACAATCTATAAACAACTGGAAACTGAAAACACCATAGTCATCACCCAGATTTAGATTCTAAAGGGACAAAATGATCTCATAAAGAGTGCTACTTAAAACAATAATAAAATTACAGTCAACATAATAAATGATGAAATCTTTTGAAATGCAATAATGTCATAAAATAAAACATTTCACCCTTCAGAACCAAAAAAGTCATGTTTGAATTAATATCTGAGATTATGGCCTTGAGAAATTGATTGTAAAGCTTTTTTTGCCTAGTGCTTACTAAACCTCATGTCCTCATATGATATTCCTGTGGTGTGCACTCCATGTTTAACTTGGATCATCTGCGTCTACTCAGGTCATCTTTTTGCTGTTAGAGACACATGGAACCACATCGCTGTTCATAGTTGCAGCAAGTGGTGCCATCAACTCTCTGAGGCTTCCAAGACCACCTGAACAGAAGTGCTTGTGTCTGTTGAAGGTAAAACTTACTCGGATTGAATTAAATTTATGAAAATCAATATGATTACAAGAGATAAAATGAAGTGGATTTATTACTCTGTGAAAGGAGGTGTCTCCCCACATCTTCAATAATTTTTTATTTTAAAACTTAACTCCCTTAGTGCATTTGAAGTATGATATGATTTATAAAATTTTTAGAAAGGAATTTGTTGCATAAAATGCTGTGTCTAAAATTGCAATCATTCAACAAGTAGTAATTAGTGCCTCCTGTGTGTCAGTGGTTGTGACTAGTGCTATGACTTAATCCTTACAACAACCTTACGAGGTAGATGTTATTATTTTATTTTATTTATTCTATTTTATTGTTTGAGAGAGGGTGGGACAGAGAAGGGGACAGGGTCCATAAAAGTCTCCATAGCTATACATCATTAGTTGTGACATGGTTTCATTGTACACAGGTGGATGTGGGCCTCACCTGGCAGGAACCGAACCAGGGGCTCCTTGCATGGGAGGCAAGAGCCTTCACTGCCTTGCCATCCTGGTGGTTACCAGTTGTGCCGTGGTTCAGCATATGGAGTTGCATGGGTTGAGGCTGGGAATCGAACCACAGACCTTGCGATTGCAAGGCAAGTGCTCAACCACTGAGCTATCCTGGCATCCACGATAGATGTGATATTTAATTTATAGATAAACATGTCAAGGCTTATAGAAACTATGAAGCCAGAGACTGAAACTCATTCACCTTTGCAGTCTGCATGCTCATAGAGGGCTTGGTGCATGGTCAGAGAAACTGTGGAACAAAAGCAGTGAATATCTGGTGGAAATGGATTCAAATCTGAGTTTTGCAGATCTAATTCCACTGTTCTTTCTATTCTATCATCCTGCCTTTAATAGAATTTTCTGTGGTAGTAGTAAATGAGGAGGTTTTATCAAGTAAAGCCAACTGAAATGCAACTTAGAGACTCAGATCCAAAATAAGGTGAACTGAAGATAGCCATGAAGCAATTATATTGAAATTAGTACACCTTCATAATACACTTCTATTATTTTAATTGCATCAGCAAAGAAAAGGCCATCAATTCTAAGATGAGCCTGATTGCAGATGTTTGGCTCCAGAAAGGACTGACATGGTCCATGGATAAATGAGAATCCTAGAGACTTTTATTTCCAGTAATGGTCAACTAGGTAATTTTAACCCTCTTTCTGCTAAAGACAACCAGAATTCCTGGACAAAATATTTTAAAAATCTGTTGAAAACATCAGACAATGAAAAAGATACTAAAATATTACAGTAGCGTCTCTGTTATTTAGAAATTAAGCAACCGACATCATCATGCAAACCGTAAACATTTTTTTGCCAGTTGCTTGAGATTTTGCTGCTTGCTTGAGAGTGCCAGTTGCTTGAGTTCTGGTTAACAGAGAATCTACTTACATTTGTTCAGCATCTACCAATCCACATGGGTACCAGTTAACTGAGAGACTACTGTATTGTCTAGGACAGGGGTGTCAAACTCAATTAAAACATGGGCCATTTGGTGCAACAGGCAAGATTCACACGGACCACATCACATTTACAAACGTCGCCGGAACTGAGTCAGCGCGTTTATACACGCCCACAGGCCCCCAGGGAAGGCACTGGGCCACGTGTATACTCGTCTTCAGTTGTTAAAGGGTTAACGAGGGAATTGTGTGTACAGTATTGCCTCCATCTCCCCTAAGCGCTATTTCTTCATAACAATTTTTTCTATTTTCATTTTATTTCAGAGCATCATGGGCCACAAAGAATTACCTCGGGGGCCACATGTGACCTGCGGGCCACCAATTTGACATTCCTGGTCTAGGATATGAAGGAAATAGAGGCACAGGGAGATAAACCTAGCACCTAGGGTAAGGTGACCAGATTTTAACATTGGTAAAGCGGGACACCATTGACCGGGGGGGGGGGGGGGAGGGGGGTCTTGATTAAAAATTTGGTCTATCTCCCGCCGTTCCCTAGCTTGTCATGCATTCTTTCCAAAAATCGGGACTTTTAAAAAATGCCGCGGGACGCGGGACAAATTGTTAAAAATCAGGACTGTCCCGCCAAAAGCGGGACGTCTGGTCACCCTAACCTAGGGCCATTTTTCCTTTGGGAATATTTGCCAAATCTGGAGGAGATACTGACAGCTTGAGAGGTTGAGCAGAGGTTTTTATTATTTTATTTATTTGTCCAGTTTTATTGAGGTATAATTGATGTATAGCACTGTGTAAGTTTAGGCTGTACAGCCTAATGACTTGACTTATGTATATTGTTGGGGATCCTGGTAAAGCTGCCTCAATTAGGTTGCATCTTGAAGGTTTCCACTCAAAATATACCAGTAAACCTAAAGTAGAAAGAAATTCTTAGACAGTTTGGCTTAGTTTTAAATCATCTTAGTCCTTGAAATTGGATTGAGGTTATTTGAATTTATTCTTTCTTCCAGTTACCTGATATAAGCATACATAAAACTTCTTTGGAAAAAAGAAAACATTACCTTTTGCTACAAATTAGTTCTACAAACAGTTCTGTAACTACAGTATATAATACAAAATAAAAAATAATCAGGTACACAAGATGATAAAACTTTATGAACACAATCAGCAGAAACAACAGACAGTAGGAAAAGGCCCCCAGGGGCTTCAGATATTGTAGTTATCAGACCCAGACTTGAAAATAAATGTGCTTAAAATATTCAAGGAGCTAAAACAAGATTGAGAATTTAAGAATAAAACTGGAAACCATATGATACAATACAATGAACAACACAAAATTGAGAAGACTTCAATAAATGTGTTTGTACATTAGACATAGATAAAGAGAGAATTAGAAAACTAGAAGAAAGGTCAGAAGAAAATATCCAGAATGGGCATGGAGAAAAATAAGGATGACTAAAAGATATAAGTATATAGTGAAAAGAGTTAATATACGTAACATATTATGAAGGATTGAAGAGAGAATGAGTCAGAAATAATATTAAAAAAAAAACATATCTGAGAACTTTGAAAAAATAATAAAAGAAATCAAGCAACAGATTTAAGAAGATCTAGAAACCATAGCAACATAATACAAAAAAAAAGTCTTTACATGATTTATATACATTCAAATCTTTGTTAGCTTTTCAGCCATTGCCACTCTGAAAGCTTTCTTCTTTTGTTATTTGTATCTGATCTGTCTGAACAGTCTAATTGTTTGTAGGTAAATTTCTTTTATTTTATTAAAGGATGATATATATATATATATATATATATATATATATTTGTTTTTCTGGTAGGAATGACAAAGCAGATTCATGGGGAAACCAAATCAGTTGCTTGAGGATTAAGGTAGCAATTCTGACATTCCTAACTATGTAGGAAATAAAATTTCTCTAGGTTATAGGAAGCAAGAAGCTGACAATAGGGGTGTTGTTTTACTAGTTGTGGTGGAGTTTCCTGAGGGAAAAGAAAGCCAATCTAAATGAACTTTTTAAGATTTACTTATGGACTCTTCCTCCCCTTCCCAACTGAAACACATATTAAATGAGACATTTCTAAGTAAGACAAAACAGGAAAGAAGCATAAACAGTAGATAATTTTCTGGGCCAGAGCTCAGGGACCAGACAATAAATTTGAATCCAACTATTTTGGCATAAAAGCAAAAGGGGATAAACAAAAGATTACATAGCTTTGATTATCTATCTATCTATCTATCTATCTATCTATCTATCTATCTATCTATCTATCTATCTATTTTTGAAACACAAGATATAAAGGCCTACTTATAAGGGAAACATTTTGCCTGGAAGTTAAGAAAAGGGGACACCAGTTTAGTTCAGTTTAAAAAAACACTGAATTTGAAGGTAAGAGAATTAGGTTCAGTCCTAACTTTATTACACAATAACTGCACAACTTTAGAGTCTCAATGACTTTTAAAGAAAAGAGAATAAAAGTAATTGACTAACTTAGCTCCTGGAGTTGTTGTGAAGATATGTTCAAATTGGAAAAAATAGATAAAATAATATTAAGAAATGCTGGAGTTCTTAAAGAGATAAGAGGATGGGAAAAAAATACCTGCCTACTTTATCTGTGTCAGAGACTCAGATGTCAGGGACTTAGATAAAGCTGGATTTCATTCCAGTGCACTGACTGCAGATAAGAATCCAACCTCAATGTCAATAATCTAAGAGAATGAAAGAGAGGCATTAAGAATAAAGATAAGCATATATTGTGCCAATATTTACGAAGTGTGTGTGGATGAAGACAGGGAAGAACACGAATTCCAGAACAAAAACCTAAATTATATTGATCTTTGGCAAGATTCCATGGTGAATTTTGGGATAAATCATTTGTTAGGTTAAAAAAGAAAGTTGCATATACCAGCAATATGGACTCATCAAGAACAATTTGCAATAGCTAGTCTTTTTGTTCATATGTTTCCAAATTGGTAGATTAGAAGAATGCATCATGATTCAAGCAAGCAGCCAGCAAAGTTACTGGGTATTACTGAGGACAAGATGAAGAAAGGGGTCTAAAAGATAAAAATTAGATACATAACTGGTTGAAGGCCTATAGGATATCCCACTAATGAACTGATTACTCACTGGGTAGAAAAGTTTTACTTGGTCTGGTTCAGGGGGCTATTCAACTTGTGAAAATTATCAGCTTAGATGAAGATATAGAAGACATGTTTATTTCATTTACAGACTCTATAAAAGAAATTAATGTGTTGAGTGATAAAATAAGATTCAAAAAGATATTGATAGCCTGGAAGGAACAGTGAATTGAAGGTAATAAATTTAATAGGACTAAATACATGCAGAGTAAAATTTTCCTTACTTTAAAAATCAACTTCCTAGGATGGTGGGGGTTTGGTTTAAATGCAGTTTATACAAAGAAAGGTGTCAGGGTTCTAGTTAGACAGCAAGGTCAATATGAGCAAGTAGTGGGATTTGCCAAAAAAAACCCCAAACCAAACCAAACCCAAACCAAAAACCACCCCAAACAAACAACCCCCCACCCCCACCCCTATCTTTTTTAGGCCACACTAAGAGAAATAGCCTTTCCAGACCAAGGAAATAATAGTCCTCTGTATTTGGAATTGGTCATATCTGGGAGAATGTGACTAGACAGGAGTGCCGCGTCTTAAGAGGGGTAATAACAAAGTGGAGCTGACCAGTGGAGAGTAAGTAAAATCTTGGAAGGTCTGGAAACAATCATATGAAAAACAGCCATAAGAACTTGGCTTATTTTGCCTAGATAAGGGGATGGTGTGGATTTGTGTTTACAGAGGAAGATAATATTATAATATCTATAAAGAATTTAGCACAAGGTGCTATACATTGTAAACACCCAGTAAATGCCAACTGTAATTATGATTCCAACAGTAGAAGATTGGAAAGGTTTATGTAGCCTCAAAGGACAACACTAGGAACAATGTGTGGAAATTATGGGAAACATTAGCTATTCTGATATATACAGCAGGAAGACGTTTCAGTTACAACTATATACAAAGTTTAAACAGATTGCTTCAGACTTGGATATCACCTGAGATACTGTAGAAATTTCTGTGTTGTTTTAATAGCCATGGTAATCTAAAGAAGCATAACTAATTAGTATTATAAATCATCTTGTGGCTTAGAAGTAGTCCATCTCTATCATCCCATCAACTGGCCATTTCTGAATGACAAGCTTGTATCCTGAAATCAGACACTTCATTAGTGCTGAATATGTTTGTTGTCTGAGTGGGAGACATTTCTACAGAAGGTATTACATTATTTTCTAAGGAAGAAAACACTTCACAGGAGAATGTTAGGCCCATTAGCACATAATAGCAACCAATAAATGTTTATTTACTGAATTCATTATCAAGAGAAAATATTTTCAGTTGCCACCACCCTGCAATCACTGGAAATTTCAAAATAGAAAAAAATTGGCAATGAAAAAAATGATGCTTTCTGCCTCACCTTCGAGAAGACTTTTTCCTCCTTGTGAAGTATTATGTGTGTGTGCGTGTGCACTCACATGTGCATGCACATGTAAGCATGTGTGTATGTGGTGTGCATGTATAAACTTTTTCCTGCCTGGAGATAAAGAAACTGTCACTAGCGTTACTCAGAGGTGAGGAGGCATGATTTGGTGCATAAGGGACATTTCCAGCAACTGCCATCACTTATTCCTTCAAAGCTGACAGTGCCTTTAGAAGTAAAAGCAAAATGGAAATTTCTCTTTGTCTCTGCTTTTCTTCCCTTGACGTGTCTTTTGGGAGGGGTTATGCAGTCACACCTACAGTGTCACTGATTAACAAACCTGAGAGCAGAGTTTTCCTACTGTTGGTTGCATAGACCTGGCCTGCAGCTTGCTTTTCCTCAGGGACACTTTAACAATTATCATTCATAATGGAGCTAATATCTTTCCACTGAGCTATCACCCTGATGGTGGACTAAACTCAGCTCTCCACCCTGCACCTAAGCAGTCACCTTGCTTTCTGAAGACCAGAGCCATTAAAGTATCTAACACTTAAGGTGCGATGTCAGATAATTTTGATGGATGGGAAATACATACATACTAACTCTGCTTAAATCTATTTGTGGTATAAGGAATATAGTAGACATTCTATTTCTCAGCCTAGAAGAACTTTAGTGATCACACAGTTTTACATCATACCATTAAAATGAAATTTGATATTCAGTTCAAGGGGTTCACCATCAGCCTTAGCACCATCACCTTTTATAAGAAAAGGGTGTAGAAATAATACTAGTTTTTAAAACTTGTATCCTATGTACAAGACGTGGTTTGGGGATCAGCTTCTGAGGTTTAATGGGAAGAAAATAGGTCTATGTCTTTTTTTTTTTTAAGATTTATTTTATTGTTTTTGACAGAGAGAGACAGAGAGAAGGGGGAGGGCCCAGAACAGTCTCCATAGTTGCACATCATCAGTTTTCAACATGGTTTCATTCCACACAGGTGGGTGAGAGGTTGCACAGGACAGGAACAGGGTGGGGGCCTCCCAAATGGCAAGAACTGAACTGGGAGCCACACCCCAGTTCAGCATATGAGTCCACACGAGCCAGGGCCAGGATTCAATCCTCGGACCTCAGGACTGCAAGGTCAGTGCTTAACCCGCTGAGCCATTTCAGCATCTCAATACTTTTACTTCTTATAGATGGAATTATGAGGGACGTATATATTTTATTAATTTTAATATTAATAAATTTTCATTTTTCAATTACAGTTGACATACATATATTAGTATCAGGTGTACAACATAGTGATTAGACACCTATACATCTGTGAAGGAGGTATTTTAAAATACAGTCAGATTTCTTTAAACTTTTAAAAAAGTAAACAATTATGAACAGAATTACTCATAAGGTCCAGACTTTCAAATTATGTTCTGTTTAGAAATTAATGACAATGATATGAAGTTGTCCATGTTGACTGTACTGGTGGAGATAATAACTTGTCTTTTCATCTCAAATGCATTCTCTTAAATTTTGAAAATTGACCCAAAAGGCAGGAACTGTATAGATTGAGGAAGCATCAAGTTACAGTAACAAGAAAAAAATATAATTTTTGAGATTTGATTAAGAAATACGGAAAAGGGAAAGCCGGGACGGCTCAGCGGGTTGAGCGCTCGCTTTGAGGCCATGAGGACCGAGGATCGAATCCCGGCTCCGGCCCAGGCAGGACCCACGTGCTGAACTGGGGAGTTCCCACAGTTTGGTTCTCTAACTGTCTCTGTCTCTGTCTCTCTCTCTATCTGTCAAAAAGTAAAATAGAAATAACTATGCACTG
>PVKE010031587.1:0-18946 GCA_004027555.1 Craseonycteris thonglongyai
CTACAATCCCAGAAAAATAGATCATGGGTCAAACAAATAAATATGTTTAATATTCTCTGTTTATATTATATAATTTATTTCCAAAATAATCATTCAAATTTATATTCCCATCAACAATGTATGAAAAGTATGGTATTTACCACACCTTGTCCACACTGGCAACTAGCTTATTTTGTTTGGTAGTGGTGCTGATATACACCGAATTGTTTTGTTTTGTTTTAATCATAGTTAATTAAAGATGCAAAATAGCTATCCTACATTTAATTATTTAACTCCGTGTGTCTTTAGTTCCAGTCAAATTAAACAACTTTTCCATGTCTGTTAACTAGTTGTGTTTCCCATATTTTAAATGGTCTGGTCATACCCTTTGTTTTTCCAATCAATTCAAATAGTTCTTTATACAGGAAAGATGTCATCCTTTTCCCTGTTTTATTTGTTGTACATATTTCCATCAGTTTGACACATGCCTTTTCATTTTGGCTGTTTTTTGACAGATGAACGTCTCTCATTTTTAGCTCATTTTCAGATATCGATATTTTCCTCTATTAAAACATCTTTTTTTTCCCCCCTTGGCTAAGAGTTTCACATGTGAATTGCAGTTATCATTTAAATAATAATGCCAACTGTGAATTCAGATTAACTGGGTCCACAGACTACCACATACACAGCTAATCCCTAAACCGCCCCGAAGCCTCAGTTCTCACTTCCTTACAAGCCCTGGCCACTAGAAGTCTAAGCAACATAGACCATTCACATTCTTTACTGACCAATGTCACTCCAATAAACGTAACAAACAAACAAAAAACATCATTAGTACCCTCCCAGTCCAAAATACATTCCCTTATCAACTTCTCCTTTGGTCAATGGTACCACCTCCACTCCTGACTAAAAGTAAAGGAGGTGATTTTAATGGACTCCAGCCTTCATTTACTTTTATGTGTTTTATATCCCTTCCATCTAAGAGCTTCTCATATACCCACTGGGATTCAACCCCCTTACTGCAATTCCATGACTTCTACAATGAGACCTCACCCCACATACCTACTACCTAGCCATTCCCCAAACATGAACCTTGTTGGCTCAGCCAGCCCTGGCTAGGTGAGGCTGTTGGACCTCATGATGTCACGAGGATGCCACGCCCACCCACAATACCTCCTTTCTTCTAAATATAACTAACCAATTCCCAGAAGCCTTCCCAAATAGGTCTCTAAATTTTCTAACCTGTTCCTCATATTTTAGAAAGGAGAGGCCCTTAGAAAGCATCTCATTTAAATCTCCCCTTTTTTTATATAAGGGGATGGATTTGCCCCGAATCACAAGTTCCTCCCCACCACTGACTTGTCTATACTACACAGTTCTGTACTTTATCCTCTAAACTATATGGACTAGAGGCTGAAAATGGTAACTTTGGCATTTTTGGCTTTTGTCTTGGCTCTAATTTCCCCCAGATGCTAGCACTGTGTGGAGATCATAATACATACTCCACAAAGTTTGCTGATGAGACCCAAACTGCAACATAAACACATGGGCTATTCTGTATTTTTAAGTTTATTCTAGTAAAGATATGACATTTTACAGAATTGGGCACAAAGCTGATATTCAAATCATTTTCAAATAAAATCCATCTTATTTATTAAAATATATAAAATACCAAAATATTTTGTTCTACTGTAAGCTCTATGAGAGCAAGGATGACATGTCCTGGAACATCACAGGCAGTTTTACAAAATTTTGTTAAATGAATAACAGATGGAAGACTTGACTATTCTTTTTGTATTGTTAAATTTACAATGGGGTGACACTGGTTGGTAATTCTCAACTCAGGTAGTATGAAATGACATTAAAGAATAGTCATGTCATTGTTAACAAGGAATGACTATTTAATGTCATTTCATACTACCTACATTGAGGAAAGGTATCTATCTATCTATCTATAAGAGATAAGCTTTAATATTCTTTTTTTTTTTTAGATTATTTTATTGTTTGAGAGGAAGTGGAGCCAGAGCAGTCTCCATAGTTGTACATCATTAGTTGTGGCATGTTTCCATCCCACACGGGTAGATATGGGGCCATGAGGTGCAGGAACTGAACTGGGGGGCTTCCATATGGGAGGCAAGAACCTTCACCACCAAGCCATCCCTGGTAAGGTTATCAGTTGCAACACAATTCAGCATATGGGAATGCATGGACCGGGCAAGGAACTGAACCCTGGACCTCACGATTAGCAAGGTAAGCGCTCAATAACTGAGCCCTCCTGGCATCCCCCGCTCTAACATTCTTATTGCCACCGAATAGCAGTAATCTAAAATTACTATAAATAAATGCTACTTCTGAATGGCTTTTTTATAGTATCCTAAGAACTGAAGAGATTTGTCAGTGCTCCAACAACATGTTCGTCCTGCATGCAGAGATGCTAATTAATACTGCTGGCTGTAGCAGCCCATTCACCCACTGCCTCCCCCTGTACTACAAGCCTGTCAAGTCATCCTGCTGCACTGCAAACTCCAGAAAGCCCAGGAGTGGGAGTGTGGGCACGTGAGGTATGAGCAGGCACATGCCCTCTGGAGTTCTTATTAATACACAACTCTTTCAAAAATAGAACCACCTTTTAAAAAGAAATGGAAGGGGAAAAAAAGCCTTTCCCACAATTTTTAGAAAAGACTGAGCCCCCCCACCCCACCCCACCCCCAGCTCTGCAAAGCTAAAGGAGAAGAAAGCTTTCTATGTATGTCTTTTAGTCCTTTCTTGTCAGTGATACCCTGCTGGATTTTACATGACAATTACTCTCCCATATGGCTGCTGGGAAATTTCAAGATACTAAAAGTCTAGGATGCAACATGAATATGATGATCAGATTCTCTGATGTCTATAGACATAGATCCTGACCTGACCCTCCTCCCAGCCGCTGGGTAAGTACTAGCCAGCTTCAGTACCTTGTGAAAAAGAATGAGGCAAGTGCAATTTCTTTGTGCCCAATTCTGAATTCTTCCCACAGTTCTAGTGGTATACTAGAGTTGGCTACAAACAGAGGAAATTGGGCCTGAGAACAAACCTGCAGAATTGGGGAATTTTAACAGATAATAAGCAACAATGTTGTGATACCCTTTCAAAAATAGTCTTAGAAATTCTAGAATGAGGAGGAATCTTCCTTGTACTAAATATGTAAATTTATTTAAGGCAGATGCATGAAATGAAAATTTCTAGGCTTTTTCAAAGAAATATTATTCCTAATAAACAACATGCACCTTTTGGCAACCAAGCACTCTCTCTTTGCTCTGCCTGGGCAATGGGATCACAGTCGTTTCTATTCAGCAGTTATACATCACCCAAGCACTTTATCTTCTGGTGAGGCAAGATGTATCTCAAAGGTAGCAATGGGAACAGGATTCAGGGGCTTGGCATGTAGCCACAATGGTCTCTCATGTCCCCCATCTCCCACTGTGGTTGGGTGACTGTGAGTTAGAAGGTGGCCCTGGTTGCTACTAAGGTCTCCTACTGACACTTATGCACCAGCCCCCCAGCATCCTCCCACCCTTCTCTAACTCTGCATTGATTTCTAAAACTGCAATGAGAAGGCCATCGGCAACATAGCCACAAGACCTATTCCTGGTGAGCATAAAGCCTCAAGGAGATTAAAACCTCTTCTCCCAATGCCTGTGGCAACAGTGGTCCAAGCTCTCACCCAAACTCACATGTATAAAATTATTGAAAATGGTGATAACAATTATCAGTTAACATTTGTGGAGTGTTCACTTGATGATAATTACTCCCATGAAATACCTCACCATGTTTTTCCAAAAAAATATCATTCATCAAGGCACAGTCAGCAGAAAAAAATGGCTATAGAGTCAGACAGAACTGAAGTAAGATTCCTGTTGTGCCATTAAATACTCAACAACCTTGGAAAACTCCTTCAGCCCCCTTGAGCTTCATTCTCATCTGGTAAATAAGGATACCTTTGCCTACCTTGCCCCCTTCCCAAAGATAGTGCAAGTTTACAGAGAAATACCAGAGATAAGAGATGTGTGAGCTCATCAGAAAATGAAACTTGCTGTTCACACATACCAGGCTTGGACAGGCTCTAGTCCAAGGTCACACACCTGGTTTGTGGGTAACCTGCAACTAAGGCCCAGGTGTCAGAACTCCCAGGCCAAACAGACTAAGCTGCTGTTTCCCCAAGTTCAGCGGAGCACAGAGACCACCAGCTGGCATAGAAGGCTGCTCCACACAAGAACTCCGGATGCCTGACTTTCTGATCTCCTGAGACCAGCTCCTCACCCTCATGCATCACTGCCAGTACAGCTGCCTGTCTCTAAATTTCAACTCTCTCTCTCTCATTTTCACACACTTATGCATTCTTTCACTCTCACAGATTATCAGAACTCACAGAACTGGTCCTACAAGCAGGATTTGTTAAAATCCTGGGACATTCTGGAACCATCAACCTCTCACTATTCTTCATGATGAAGATTTCTGGAGATGGGTCGGGTCATGAAATAAAAAGGTCTCCTTGGGGTAGCAATGTGTTACTCTAGCAACTTTTATTGCATTTTTCCAAATATTGGAAGATCCCATAACTCTCTTTAATAAGTGGTTGTTCTTTAATTAGACTAGATGGCACTGTGGCTTTTTATGACCAAGAAAATCTCATTTTTTTTTCAAACAATTTTACTTCAACTTGGGAGAATCAAAGAAGTTGGAACCTCCCCTTGAGAGGTTCTGTTTATCTTATAGAAAACTTCTGGAAGAAACTGCCAGAGGACAGGAGCCACCAAAAACATAATCCAGAACACATTAATAATAGACCATGTCACACCCTGAGCAATGTGCCCAAAAAAACTTACCAAGGCACATGTGCCCTGTGGAACCCAAGTGAGGGCAATGGCTTCCATAGTGGCCAAGGCCTCATTTTTACTTCTCTGCCACAGCCTCTGCTGTGGAGTTTTATTTTTGCCCTAAAGACCTTTTTATATCACCACCCTTCACTACACCTACAAGCTCCATCGGCAAAAAAGATTGTTTTCAATATTGACAAATTGTTTGGGATCTTAAAACACTGGAATTTTATGGTGACAATGACTTACACAATTCTCAAAATGAATTGAAGCAGCAAACTTCCTGAGGCCAAGGTTCTCTTAGGATGGAAAAAAACATCCTAAATAACTCTGTTATCACTGCAAAGGAGATGAAAGTTCAGCGGATTCTGCCAGAATTCCAGCATTCAAGACGGGATACTGTACCCTGAGAGAAGGGAAAGTGAGCAGGGGGTGATGTTTCCTCTGAACCTCAGTGATGACCAGAAAGTCAGAGGGTTCCATTTGCCTGTGGCACCACAGAAGAACCGGTACTGGCTGGGGGTTTGGGAGACCTGTTGGGAGAGGGTTGGGAGAGCCTCGAGAGCCCTTGCGGTCACCTCCATAAGGAGGCAGAGAGCCTGGTCATGTCTCTGCCCGCCCAGGGACCCAGTCCAGAGCCCCCCAGGCAGCTACTCACCTTGTTCATTCCCAGATTTGTTTTAGTGAGAGTGGGAGCCCAAGGTGGAGCCACTGCACCTCAACGCACCCTCCCCACCCCCACCTCTATGGTACTCCATGAATTCCAGCAACCCAGCGTTGCGGCTGGATGGAGGGGAATTCTCTAGCTTCAAAAGCAAGCAGCTACAGGCTCTTCATAAATCAGCTTTCCCAGCAAGGGGGTTGACGGCGCCCCGCGCTGGGGCTCAGGGTTTGTGAGTCTCAAGCGGTTTCTCCAAGCTGAACCCCACATGGGGCCAGGGAAGCGGCCCGGCCCGCCCTTTGGCCCGCAGGGTCCCTCCCCGCACCCCACCCCCTTGTAATCAAAAAACGCCACGGATGCCTGGCGTGCAGCCAGGCTACCATAGTGAGGGGCGCAAGCTAGATACCACGAGCTGTGTCAGGGTGTCCTCAAAAAGTGGCAGAGGGACACCCACTCTCCGGGGAGAGCAGAGCCAAAGGGGAGAACGGAGGAGAGAGGCGACAAAAGTCTGCTGGGAAGAGCAAATACAGAAATGGTGAAAGAGAAACAGCAGAAGCGAAATGAGGGAGCCAAGTGGAGGGAGAGGGCGAGAGTGAGCAACGGGGAGCTGACCAGATGGGGAGCACTCGAAAAAGGGAAAAACAAAAAGAGGAAGGAAGGGGGGAGGGCAACAATTAGGGAGTGGGAAAGAGGAAGGAAGAGAGGGCAATAAGGAGGCTTCAAACCCTGAGTGCGGAGAATAGAAGAGCGGGGGCAGGAGGGACTCAGGGACGCTCCACACAGAGCGCGGTTCTTTCTGGCACTCCCGTGCGGAGTCTGGGCGCCTACCCTGTCCCGGCAGATGGCGGTCGCGGGGTGGCGGGGGGGGGGGGGTCGTGTGTGCCCTCCCCGCGGCTTCCCTCGCCCGCGCTCCCAGCCCCCAAGCGAGTTCACATGCACACACACAGACTAGCCTTCCCGGACCAGAGCGGACAGGCTGCCAGCGGCCGCGAGCACACCACGAGCGGGCGCTAGGCCGCCACTGCCCGGGCGCCGGCCCCGGCTGCCCGCACGCCCCCGCGCTCAGCCCGCCTAGGCTCCGGGGTCCCGCTCGGCCGCGGGCACTCACTAACCTGGACGGCCTCAGCCTGGCGTCGCGCTTGCCGTCCACCACGACGGGCACGCAGCTGGTGAGCTCGGTCCAGTCGGCGTGCAGCCCGCAGCTCCAGCCCGTGGAGAACCTGGAGAAGAGCCAGGTCTCTCGCTTCCCAGGCCGGTGGCAAGTGCACTTCTTCTGACCCACGCGGCATTCGCACGGCTGCTCCAGCTGGATGTTGCGCACCAGGTGGCGGCCGAACGTGGTGCCGCCGGTCTTCTGGATGTGCAAGAACACGATCAGGTCATCGCCCTTGATGTCGAAGTCTACCTTGCGTAGGAGGTCGCTGCGGCTGAAATTGTAATGGGGCAGGAACCTGGCCGAGTTCTCGTCCTCCGAGCGGTACGGGTCCGGCATCGGGGAGCTGAACGCCTGCAGGCGGAGGAGTTGGCATTCGGTGCCGGGACACACGTACTGGAGGACGATCACGGCAAATAGGAAGAGCATCACCAAAGCCAGCAGGAGCTTGTTGGATTTCTCATCCATGTTCCCGACGCTGGGGAAAACCCAAGCTCGTTACATCAATCCGCGGCTCGACCCGCGTCCGCTCTGCGCCCCAAAACCCCCACCCCTGGCGCCGTCGTTGCTCCCCTTTCCCCTTCCCCTCCACACCGAGCTCTCCAGAGCAGCGGCAGCGGCAGCAGCAGCGGAACCCTTCCCCTCTTCCTTCCTTCCCGGCAGGCTCAGCGCTGTGGCTTCTGCCGCACACCACCCCCCCTCCCCCCAACTCCTTCCCGCTGGCCGCCTGCCCTCTCTCCCCGCGCCCGGGCTCTCCCGGGCCGCTTCGCGGGCTTTCGTACCCGCGGGACCCCGGCTGTCTCACTGCTCAACTCACACCCCCTGGTCCGAGCCCCTGCACGTCTCCTTCCAGTCTCGGTTGCTCCCTGGCCCCCATCCCTATCCCCTTTTGCCCACCGAACTCTTCCTGGCGCTTCTTCCCCCAGTCCCCTGGGCGCGCACGCCGCTGCCTTCTCGCCTGCCATAACGGGCTCCCTCCCTGTGTGCCCCGAAGCCTGGCTCTTGCTTGCACCCGGGTGCCCACTTCGGGGGCCGCCTCGAGTGAGCTAGGAGGCGGGCGTTCGGAGTTCCCCTGGGGGAAGGAGCCCGACTTGCCAGCGGAGACGCTACGCGGCCGGTGCCCGCGGAACCTCGGGGAGGGAGGCGCAGCGTAGCCAAATACACGGCGCGCCCCTCCGGAGCCCCGGAGCCCCATCGCCACGGGCCGGCTGGAACTTTGCACCTCTCCCTACCCCCTCGCGCTGCCATCCCTCCCCGCACGGCTTCCCGCTCGCCCGGACCCGTGAGCGCGAGTCCGGCTTTCACCTAAAAGGTACCTGGCTAGGGGGCCGAAAATCTTGGAGAAGATCGCACCGAGCACGTGCTTCAGCGAGTGGCCCAGGGCGGCCAGGCCCCGAGTGAGCAGGGCCCGGCAGAGGGAGCCCAGGTCCCAGCGTCTCCTGAGGTCGCGCATCCGCCCACGGCGGCCTCGGAGCAGCAGCGCGAAGAGTGGGGCGCGCGCGGCTCCCGCCAGGGAGGAAGACGCCTTTAGGGGCTCGTCCAGAAGCGGCTGGGAGTTGAATCCGCGAGACACACCCCTAGGAGGGCCCGCACCGACTGAGGCGGCGACTGATCTGGGCCGGCTCGCTGCCAATTCGGCTTCTACTCTGGAATGCCGGCGGGGACAGGTGGTGCGGGCGGGCGCTCCACGCTCCGGTTGCAGCAGCGGCCGGAGCTCCGGGGCTGCACACGCAGGCAGTGCCATTTCCCCCCTTCAGGCAACTCAGGGTACTAAGGATCAGGAGCGAGCTGGGATTTGTGTAATAATGCCTCTCGCCTAAGAGAGAAAGCCCCTCCACAAGCACAGTACCTGGCTTCGCTCCTGTCTTGGAGAACGGAGGTCACTCCAGTGAGCACATCACTCCACTTTAGCGAGTCATTGCAACCTCCCCTAAAATAGCAAAGACACAAATTGAACCCTCTGTCTCTCTTTGCCAATTTCCATTCTCCAGCGGAAGCGGGGGCATTTTCTGGAAAGGTAAGCCAGCATGAAGAAGAAGCCTGACCAAAAAAACGTTACAGAATGGGAATGTGAGCTTTTTCAGAGACAAACCCTTGCTGCTCGCTTCTTGCTGAATCCCCAGCATCTAGTCCCATGCCTACGAGCAGGCTGCGTTTATATAAGGCTCATTGAAGGAAAGATACATGACTAAATACTACATTAGAGTGGGGCCATGTAATCCAAGGTGATGTGACAAATGAGGAAACTGAGGCCCAGACAGGGGAAGGGATGGGCCCAAGGCCACACAGCAGAGCCCCTGGGTTTGAACCCAAGAACCCAGGCCACATCCACCCATTCTCTGGCACCATGCCCTCTAATAAATAGGTGCAGATCATCAAGTCTCGGTGTCCAGGAGGCTCTTGTCACCTGCAGGACCAGGACTGTAAGGCTTAGCAAGAAAAGAAGGGGATGTCCCTTCAGCACAAGGTCCCCATGAACTCAGGACTCAGACTGTTCACATATGATTGATCAGGTGGTGCTTGTTGTATACAGGGAACTGGTGTTTCCATGAATGAATGCCCACTCTGTTCAGTCACACTGCTGCAGAAGTGGCACAGGGTGGCCACAGTGTTTCAAAACAGCACTGTTGAAGCTGGGGGTGGGGGACAGTGAGCTCTGGTGTTGGAGAAAGTCCCTTCAGAGACAAGCTCTCCCTGTGTCTCTCCCTTGGAACATTTGGTCCCTCGCTGAGCTCTGCTCCATCCCTCCTGTTCTTTCAGTGCAACGAAGCAGTGGTCTCTGAGCCCTGAGAAGCTGTCACTTCCTTGCTGGGCAGCTCTCCCATAATAACTTGCCCCTCCTGAGCCTCCATTTCCCCTTCTGTAAAATAGGATTAACTCCGCCCTTTAGAGTAGACCGAGTGGGTACTGTGACAATTACTTTTGGGCAATTCCAAATGTGAGGTTGTGTTTACCTGCTGCTCTAAGCTCACTTATGCCAACAGACAGGCCAATCAAGTAAGGGGCCTTTGGGGATAATTTCACAGCTGTGCTCCCATCCTTAGCTCCCATTAGACTTCCCTAGTCCTTCCATGTGCTCCCAAACCTATTGGGGACAATTAAGTTACCTTTATCCAGCTGCAGACATGAGGGGGTCATGGGAATCTTGCATTTCAGACATTGTACTTGTCCTGGGACTCCAGGGGGATACTGGCTGCTAAGTTTCTACTAAGAAGCCAGGTGCAGTGACTTACCTGATATCCCTCTTGGCTTTCCTGAGAGCTCCACCTTAGGGCATAAGAGGGAGTGAGCCAGAGAAGTGGAAAGCCATGGAGGTGGCCCAGGAGCTCAGCGTGCCAGCTGTCACCTTCTCCTTGGCCACCCACACAGTCAACCTCTTTAGTCTGTCCAGTAGGTGGCTCTCTTTATGTCACCATATGAGAACACTGCTATTAAATCATTACAGTGGCATTCATTGCGGTCCCCAGGAAAACACTTCTGGAACAGGTGAGTCATGCATTCATTCATGCACCCAGCAACTAACTGGAGATTCTACTCGAAGAGAAATCAGTGGGATTGATGCTTGGGAATGTGCCATGGGGGATGCTAGTATGGCTGGGCAAGGTGAGTGCTTGACTTGCAGCCTCGGGTCCAAGGATCAGGTCCAGGACCCTGCGGACCCATTTGCTGAATTGGGGCATGCTTCCCATGTGGGAGGCCCCTGGTTTGGTTCCTGCCTGAAGGTGATGCCTCCCATGTGGGAGGCCCCCAATTTGGTTCCAGCCCTGTGTGGCCCCACGTCCACCTGTGTGAACTGAAACCATGTCAAAACTAATGATATACAGCTGTGGAGACTGCTCTGGGTCCTCCCCCTTCTCTCGCTCGCTCTCTCTGTCAGACAATAAAATAAATATTTTTAAAAAAGAAAAGAAAAATAAAGTGCCTTGGGGTGGGAGTGGTAACCAATACAGGGGGGAAAAAATCAGTATTTGCTCATTTAGGTCATGAAAAGGAACACATGTACACACATGCACATGCGTACACACATATGCACAAACACTTACAGTCCAACTCTCATAGAAAGGGCCAGTCAGGTTGGTAGTTGCAGAGCAAAAGAAGGGACAGGATGGGGCTATAAAGTTCAGTTTCTAAGATATAATATGTCACTAACACTCTAGGGTGAATTCGTACAACAGTTCACTGGAACATATTGGCATTTACAAACCCTTCCTCCATGCTGTAAGAAAAATGAAGAAATGATTCTGTCATGGCAGGTTTCATATATCAGTGTTCTTGAAAATGAAAAAAAAAACTGTCTTTGGGGGAAGCAGGGGTCCCACAGGTCTGAGAGGACCCCTCCTGGGGTGAAGTTGCTCCCTGCTAAAAAGAGGGATTTCTTTCTACATGTGTCCCAAGAGCTATGTTCTCCTAAGGCCAGGCCTGGGACTTGGCAGGAAGTTCCAAGACTTCTTGAAATCCTGGGCTGGGCCCATTTCCTAGGAGCTGGTTCCTTTCAGGAACTGAATAACAGAGTCCCAGTACTCAGAAATCAGCCTTTTTTGTTTATTTGTTTGTTTTGTTTTTTTGAGATTTCTGTGGGATGCAAAAGAAGACAACTGCCTGAATTGTCAGGACTCTGGCTTTCCATCTCATTATTGTTCAGCCCCATGAGTTGCTGTGTCTATATATTAATATACAGGAACTGGCAGAAGATAGCACCCCTTTTATATAAGCTGGCAATCTATACCAAATCTTTTATTACAAAATCATAAGCATGTAATGCTGTAACATAACAATATCACAATCAAGAACACTAGATGACGTTTTAGGTGAAATGTTCAAATCGCTGTCCATCTCATGCAAGACAAAGCACACCTTACGGCCTTATGGCATTATTTCTGCCAGACCCTATATTTCGAATTCAGTACTTGGAAGCTGAGGAGGACTCTGCAGTAAGAGCAGGGCTTCTGGATGTCTCCACAGTGTGGTATGTGTTTCATTGTTTTTGCAGAACCAAACTTCCATGGTTTCCACACAAGCTTGATGATTCTGCGAGAGTACCTAAAGATCACTCTGGCTTGCATACTAAGCAGTGTACCTGCAAACATCCATTGGGTTGCTGAATTCTGAGAGGACAGCAAGAGATATTCGAAAGAGCAGCAGCCTAGGAGTCTGGAGGCCTGGCTTATTGTCTTGACTCTGCCTCTAATGAGACCCGGTGTGACTATGAAGAAGTCACTTGCTCGTTCTTGACCTCAACTGTCCTATTTTTAAGAAGGCAAAAAACGATATTGTGATTCAAAAGGTACTTTATGGACCTCACATTTGAAGTTATAGGCTTTCTTGTCTTGAAAGGGCTAAAGTGCTGTCAAACCCTCAGTGTCTCCTTGCAGGGGAAAGCTGTAGGCCTTGTCATCGACACTTTCTGTGATTCTCACATTGTTGAGTCCCACTGGGCAATCAGCAGCTGAGCTTATTCTGGGCCTATATAATGTGTGTCAACAGGGTCCCCTGTTCAAATTAGAACAGAAACAGTAAAAAGTTAATGTCAAGAAAGTGATGGCACTCTCTAGAGTTTGGCATAAAAGAGTAACAAAATATGTTTTCTCCTTTATCCTGAGCATTATGCTCAACCTTCTCTTTCCAGCTGTCACTAATTGTTTTTTTTTTAAACATTCATACTCTCAATAATAAGCAATTGTTGTCACAAAGATTGAACTCATGCAAAGTATTGAGTCAATCTATTTCTGTTTTTATGAGTCTTTCCAAACTGAATGAGCTGCAGTATTTAGTGAAAGTTTGCTGTTCTGAAATTCAAGCATCCATACTACAAACGGTTTGGTGTGTTAAATATATAATTCTCAACAGTCATCTATTTCCCTCCCCCACACAAAACACTGAGTTTTATTTGTGTGTGTTTTTTAAAAGATTGATTTTTATTGTCTTTTTTTTTACAGAGAGAGAGAGACAAATGGAGAGAGATAAGGTAGGGCCCAGAGCAGAATTCATAGTTGTACGTCATTAGTTTTCAATATAGTTTTATTCCACAGGTGGGCACAGGACTGCACAAGGGCAGGAACCACACCGGGGGCCTCCCACATGGGCCCCGGCAAGAACTGAACTGGGGGCACAACCCAGTTCAGCACATGGGTCCACATGGGTCGGGGCCGGGACTCGATCCTCGGACTGCAGGGCTGCAAAGTGAACACTCAACCCACTGAGCCATCCTGGCACCCTGAAACAGAGTGTATCCTGAGTTCTATTTGTTTAGTTTAACAAAAAATTGGGCTCAAGGAATTAAAAGAGGAGGATAACACTGGGGTAATGTGTCTACTAAACAAATGTCTGCTACAAAACCAAGATAAGACCTGGAATGGGGTTCATGGAAGACTGAGCATGCAGACCAGTAGCTGCCCTTGTCCTGATGAGGGATTCCCACCATTTCACTAATGGGAAACTCCCACTTCTCTCTGACAATGAATACAAGAGTCAGTTCATGCAGGACTTTTAAAGCTATGGTAACCCAAGGCCTGGTGACCACAAGCAGCAGACCAGACTCTGTTCCTATGACAGTCACTTCACTTCTTGGGCATCAGTTTCTGCTCTCATAAAATAGCTTGCCCAACTACCTTCAAAATACTGGTTTATGGGTATAGTAAAGTGGAATTTAATCTCAAATAATGTGTTTGTTTTTTTTTTAATGAAAGAGCATAGGTTTGGAAAGCCCATCATCCTGGGATTTAATCAGGGCTCTCTGAGCTCTCTCAAAGCCTCAGTTTTATTGTCCATGAAAATGGGGATAATGACAGATGCTTCCCTGGGTTGTCATGTGAGTTAACTAAAATAATCTGCCAAGAGCACTTAGTCTACTTCCTGGGAAAGCAGACCTTCTATAACTGTTCTTTCTCTTCCTTTGGACTCCAAATAGCTTTGGTTGGAGCTCTTTATGATATTTCTCACAATAATAACGTACACATATTTGATGACAAGTGGCTGGTTGTGGACCTAATTGTGACCTAAACTGGCTTTGTCCCCATCCCATGTCTTTATCTACTCTCTTTTCTCATCCTCCCCCTACAGCTTCCAGTGCTCTCCTGGCTGGTGTCCTGTGAGGGAGGAAAGCCTCTGATCCATTCAGTCACACTGAAGAATTGGACATGTATACATAACACCTACTAGAAGACATCTATGAAGGAAGAGGAGACAGCAATGCTTACCCCTGATGAATGACCCCTACAGTGAAATACTATGAAATGTGTATAGCAACATAATGAAGGAGATGCTTCAGAAGCTGCAATGGACAGTAGAAGAGAATTATAAGTGGAGACTTTACAAGGCTAGCCCCACTCTAAACTATAGGTGCTCATTTTCAGCTCCAGTCACTTCTGATTGCTCTAGCCAGAGTAGTTTTAATTTGATCAGGTGGTCAAAGCACAGCAATCAGATTGAAAAGCAGGGTCAGTTTTGCCTTTATCCTGCATAAGCCAGAGCTAGGCCAGCCCATGAGTCCACTGAGCCCTTCCTGAGTCTGCAGTACCCATTCACAGTGGCAAAGTATAAATAGCACCAAACTGAATGCCACTAAAACAATGCTGGGATCCTAGTTTTGCCTCTAGTTCACTGTGTTGTCCTGGGCCCCTCGCTTGACGTCTCTGGAATTTAGTTGCTGACCTTGGCAAACTGGGGAGCTGCATTAGATTATCCTAAAGACCCATTCCCACTGGGGCTTTCTGTGATCTAAGCTAAGCTAAGCTAAGCTAAGCTAATGAGAGGAGCTGGGGAATGACACCACTCTCTCTAGCATTTGTATTGGGCAAAATGCACTACCAGAGAGGACCCTACAGCTAGTAGCTGAGTCAGAAAAGCAGAAGGTCTCAACTGCAGAGCCCACTTTCTTGGATCACACGAGTAAGACAGAAACTTGAAAATAAAGCTTCTGGGCTTCTATGAGTTGGATTGAAAAATTGGAAAAAAGATCTACAGCTGACATAGAAGGTCTAGGTAGGTTTTTAATAATGAAAGTAATGATAGAAATGGTCTTGCCTAGCTCACAGTCTCCCATTTGTTTTGGTACTCTGGGATCTGGGCAAGAGAAGAGCATATTTGTTGCTGATGTCCTGACTATCTCTTTGGGAGTTCTAATTTTAAATATAAGAGCTAAGACCTACACCTCAAAGCATCATGAAGGAATTGGAAGAAGCTAGCTTCAAGACCAAACGTGCTCCCAGGAAAATAATTTCTTTGTCACTTAAATGTGCATGAAGGTGAATGTCTTAAAAGAATAACTCAGGAAAAGAAAAAATATTAGTTTAGAGAAATCACACATGTCATAGACTAAATGAAAATTAATTTTTAATATGAGAGCTAGACTAGAGGCTACTAAAACCCTTAACTGGGCTTGACAGCAAAACCTGGAAAAGGACTTACTTTTTATGTACATACTTTCAAACTTTTTATTTAACCAAATGGCATTAGGATGTACAAAGCTTCAATGTTAGAACAGTGTGTGTATGTGGGTAGTGAACTTGGTAAAAGACACTTTGAATATTCATCACTGCAGAAAGTTGCCTTAGTAGGTATCACCTTGTGGGAGATTTAGCTGAAGCAGAAGACAGTATTCAAATCCCTAATGAGAAGAGCCAAAATGCAGCTGGTAGGTTTGGAAGATTAGTAACTGAGGGTGGTGAAGTGGAGGGCAGCCTGTCAAGGATGCCAGCTCCAGTGCTCTGCACAGTGATCAGGAATGGCTGGCCATCATGATGTCTCCTGTAACTTTAGCAGCAAGCTATGCCAGAAATAACTCCTGTACTAAAGACCTATTATGTGCCTGGCACTGTACTAGACACTTTATATGCCATCTCTCAATTTACTTTCCCAGAAACTCCATGAGGTGGTTACTACCATTGTACTTTTTTTATAGGTAATTAAATGGATTCAGAGTCATAGCCACCCTACTAGTAAGCTGGGGCTTGAACCCAAGGCTGTCTAATCCCACAGTTTATATTAACTGATGCTCCAGTGATCCTCATCCAGCTCAAGGATGTCTTAGCATAAGCTGGAGAGTATGAGGCATCCCATCCCAATATGGAATATATCAAGAGACTTAGATAGGCATCATTCTATGCAAGAGAGCAGGGCAGGGAGGGATCATGGTATACATGTATGTGTATATGCACGCTTGTGCACATGCTCTGAGAGCACTGATGGAGATAGAGGGTGGGGGCCCAGAGCCTGAGTTTTAGTAAAGAGGGAAGTAGAGATGAAAACACTGCTGATTGGACAATTCAATACATACACAACCTTGGGATCTCATCTACACTGTCCAATAATGTTATTATTCTCTCTTTATTTACTTTGGAAGTGTCACAGGCAACTTTGCCCAGTCTACTAAGAAAATAACCATCTGGAAGGCTAGGACCTTGGTTTCTTCATTTAAAGGAATTCCTCATAGTGCTCATTAATAATAATATTTGATCTAGGGCTTCTCAGTTTACCAAACACTTTCGCAAACACTGACTAGACCTTCACAACAACTTGGCAAAGCAGCAGCTGTTATTGTCCTCACTTTATAAGTGAGAAAATGGAGTCTCTGGGAGCTCAAGGAACTTGGCAAAGAGCACGCAGCTGGCAAGGGGTTGCCATTGCTGACCACTCCCTTAATCCCCCCTAAGTACTCATGCCAACACGAGACAATGCCCAAGGCTTCTTGCAAAGAACCTGGCACAAAGTAGGTGCTAATGGTATGTTCATTTACTAATTACTTAACAACTTAAAACTTAAAAAAAAAAAGTTTTTTTTCCAGTAACTACATCCCACAGGTACCCCCAATATCTTCACTGGACACTGATTCATCTTCTCAGAAATCTTACCATCCATGTAAGGAAATACAGCTAACATGTGTAAACCCAAAACAAGCAAATGACTACCTGGTCTGTGGCACTAGCTTTAATGCAGTAAAAACTCAGAAGACACTTCACAGTGGGCTGGAGTGGTCAGAAGTTTCCTAGCATGCATTGTGGGGTCTGAAACAACAATAACAACAACAAAACAACAATCAATCAACCCTCCCTTTTCTGTCTTGATCCCAGAAAGAGGAACTTCTGTTGACAGAACTGTTTTGATCACCTTTCCTTGTGCTCAGTGCACCCAGACCTTGCTTGTTGATGAGGTTGTATAAAAACTTTTCTAGCTCTTCCCCACTACAAATCCCACCTTCACTCTGTGGCGCCAAGAGCATGACATTTTGGGGTCTTTCATCAACAGAGTAGTGTGTGGCCTCACAGGCACAGCACAGTCTGTGTTAACATCCACAAGCCCACTGCAGAACAAATAGTTGATTTTTTAGACCAAGTCAATAAGTTGCTTTTTGCAGGGAGAAGAGAGAGCAGGGCACCGTTTAAGTAAAATAAAAGACACTGCATTTCACCCTAAATGTTTCCATAGTTCCAGATCTTGCCAGCGGTTTGGTAGCAAGTCAAAGCAGAAACTGACACTTGTTGTTTCAGAGTCTTCTGGAAGAAAGCCAGATAATGAATTACCAAATGGACAGTTTTTGGCTCTCTTATCAAGGACAAATCTTAAGCCAGCTGAGATGCTAAGATGCTGTGCTAATAGCAAACTAACAATGATGACAACACCAATAATTTGCCAGGATTATACAAGTCCAAAACAGGACAGACTATTTTCTTTGCTTGCTGCGAATGGGAAATATGAATATACGGGATTACCATACACATTAGATGCTCTTAACATGATATCTTAAACAAAGACATTTTATGTTGGATATCAACTGAAATATTCTTTCCAATTTTTTTAAATTGGGTTAACATTGGTTTTAACATTACATATAAGTTTCAGGTATACAAAATTATAACTCAATATCTATATACACTATAGTGTGCTCACCACCAAAAATCTAGTTTCCATCCATCACCATATTTTGAGTCCCATTACCCATTTCACCCACCCCACACCCCCATTCCCCTCTTCTAATCACCAACCTATTGTCTATATCTATGGGTTTGTTTTTGTTTTGTTTTTCTTTGTTAATTTTTTTACCCCACATGTGAGTGAAGTCATATGGTTTTTGTCCTTTCCATCTGACTTATTTCATTTATGACTGAGTAAGGAATTATTTTATTCAACATTAACTTCATCAGAAACCAGACACCTTATACGGTCAGATTCTGTCAAATGATGAGGAAGACTTAGTATGATATAGAAAATTAACTATAAAGGCATTATTTTATTCTTCAAGCCTACTTTATACTCTATTATACACTAACGTTTGTATTAATAGCATAATATTCAAATTAAAAACTGAGAGTAAGAGACTTAGGCTGAATTGCACCCCCACCCTCCACTCCACAATCCTGGAAACTAATCTGAAATGACAGGTCAGGAGTTCCTTTCAGGAATATTTACAGACCATTTTCACATAACAGGACATAAGAATTCCCCTCAAGCCAAATAAATAAAATTCTCTGAGCGGGTCCTTTTCCTGCCCTTCCTATCTCAGAAGTCCACTGCAAAGATTCCCAGTTAGTGCTGCAGGCTGCTCTTTTATCTCTGTAACCCGAGTGCATTTGCAGAGATTACCGCAGGTCAGGGGTCAGGCTCACTCTCCAGTATTCAGTGAATAGTGAGTTCTGAGTCAAGTCCAGGCTCCAATCAGCTGCCTCCATTGTGAGTCTTTTGCAATTCGATGGATTGTTTGGCCCTTATATCTTGAGGATTGGAATCTCCTGGGCAGGAATTGGATTTCACTTTCCACGTCTACAGTGCTTGCACCAAGGTTATTAATATTCTGCACAGGCGGATCATATTGAGAGTAAGCTGGAACCCACATCATAAAGTCTGTGGCCTGAAGCTATGAACTAAGCCTCCACAAGGAGACTAAGTCACCCTAAGCAGACACCCACCCTGGGGAACTTTGAGAAGTGTCCAAGTCAACCCTGTCTGGGACACACCATCTTCCTTTCTATATCAGACCTACTGTTCCAGACTTCCCACCCACACCTGGAGGTGTGCTTCAACACCCAAGGTGAGGAGAAAGAAACCTGAGGAACACCTCAGGTGTTACCCCCACCAAGGTGTTAGGAGTCAGAACATTCTCTTCCCTAAAGCATAGTTTTAAAATGAATGAATAGATCATGAGACCTTGACTTAATACTAGCCTACGAATTAATAAGACCATTGGAGGGGCAGGCAGCTATAGTGGGAAGAATACACTCTATGTAGTCGGACGAGGATTTGGATCTCAATTCTACTCCTTACTAGTTGTGTGGCCTTAGGCAAGTACTTAGCCTTTCAGAGCCT
>PVKE010031588.1:0-18938 GCA_004027555.1 Craseonycteris thonglongyai
GCCTATTCTAGACCTTTCATGTAAATGGAATCACAGACTATATGGTTCTTTGTGTCGGCTTCTTTTTCTTAGAAGATTGTTTTCGAGGTTCATGCATGTTATAGCATGTATCAGTACTTCATTCCTTTTTATAACTAAATGCTACTCCAATGTATGGCTATACCACATTTTGTTTATCAGTTCATCAGATGGGCTCTGGGTTGTTTCAATGTTTTGGTAGTTATGAGTAATCCTGCTATAAACACTCAAGTACAAGTTTTTATGTGAACATGTATTTTCATATTTCTTGGGTATATACCTAGGAGTGAAATTGCTAGGTCAGGAGGTTTAAGATTAACTGTTTGAGGAATTGCCAAATTGTTTTCCAAAGTGGCTGTATTATTTCATATAAGGGTTCCAATTTTTCCACATCTTCCTCAACATTTGTTGTTATCTGTCTTTTTTATTATAAAAACCTAATGGGTATAAAGCAGTATCTCACTGTGGCTTTGAATTGCACGTTCCTGATAGCTAATGATGGTGAACATATTTTCATGTGCTTATTAGCCATTTGTATACCTTCTTTGGAGAATTCTGTATTCCGATCCTTTGCCCATATTTAATTGTGTATTGAGTAATTTGTCTTTTCATTATGATATGTTTTTAAAACATAGAATTTTGTCTTCAGTACTTTTCTTATGTAAAACAGAGGTTGCAGCCCATAGACACAAAGTGTCCCTCAACAACCCAGAAAATCAAAGTTTTCTTCTTCCTGCATTGAAACATCTATGTTCAACTTGGTGTGTGTGTGGTGTTAAGGGATCTGGTGGCTTTTGTCCTTGTCAGTAAATATTAGCACATCAAAACAATGATTGTTAGGCCTGGCAGGGTGACAAACTACAGTTGTATTTAATTCTTTGTTCTCAAGGTTAAAAGTTGGTGCTGCCCTTTTGGCATTGCTCTTTCAAAAACCCTGGGGACAAATTCAAGGCCAAATCAAGGTCAATGCCCACATTAGCAAATTCATTAATCAGCGCAATATGTATATATCTACATTAAAGGACAGCCTTTCTCTGCTGTGTGGTGCTGGCTTTGTCTATACCAGTTAATATGTGAGTCCACATCTCTGAATACTTGTTCTCGTTTTTTCTGGGGGTTCGTCATAAGTTTCTTTTTCACATGGGCTAAGAAAATGTCTGGTTATAATCTAAATCACCCCCAGTCTGTCCGTTTTTATGGGGTCCCACTACTACTTGCTCTGGGTGCTTCCATCTTCATGGGCATACATACTGTTATGGGTTAAATTGTGCCCCTCCCTACCCCCCAAATCTCCAGGACCGTAGACTATGACCTGATTTGGAGATATAGTCTTTATATGGGTAGTCAAGTTAAAATGAGATATTTAGGTGGGAGGTTCCTAATCCAATATGATGTGATCCTTAGAAAAAGGGGGAATTTAGACTCAGAGACAGGCACGCCTAGACAGCCATCTAAAGCCCATATGAGGGCCCTGGACCAGATCCTCTCCACAGCTCTCAGAAGGAACCAATTCTGACGACGCCTTGATTTTGGACTTCTAACCTCCAGAACTGTGAGATAAAATAAATTCTGTTTGTGACGCCACCCAGCTGGTGGCCTTGGGTTATGGCAGCCCTAGGAAACAAACACACCTGGCCATGCACTGGACCCCCTGAGTGCCACAGCTGGGGCTGCCCCTGGGCACGGGGCGGGGGGACCCTCTCTCACTGGAGGGGCTACTCTGGTAAAAATTATCAAAACTGCAATACCTTGCAACCCAACGACCGCACTACAGTTTTTCGTTATAGTTGCTCTCGAGTTTTTGTTCAGAGCTATTTTCTGTTCTCTTTCGAGGGCTCAGACGCAAGAGCCTCCAGGAAACTGAGCCAGAAACCCTCCCCTCCTCTCCCACCACCAAGGATAATCCAGGCTGATCCTGCCTGGCTCCCTCTTCTCCTCCAGTGATCACACTCCTCTCCCTTTCCCTCACCTTCCAGTTACTCAATCCCCTCGTCCTACTGATGCTTTCTCTTAAGTTGCTTTTGAATCTGGCACCATTGTTGCCAAAGTCACTATCACCTCCTGCCCCGACAACCACACTAACGGCCTAGCTGGGTTTTCTGCCTCCTGATTTGCACCCTCTCCCCCTCCCTCAGCATTCCATTAGAGTGATTTATTTGGTGCCTCTCCTACCAGTAAGTTCTGTGAGTAAAGGAACTGTGTCTATTTTTGTTCATGTATCCCTAGTACCTGGCACATAGTATGTGCTCAGTAAATAGCTGATGAAGAGAGCTACTACAACTAACTTTAAACAAGTGGTCTATGCACTCTATTTCTCCAACTGGGGAATGCCTACAAGCAAACTTTATCCCTCCCTTTTAAAAAATGTGCTAAAATACACATAACATAAAATTGACCAAGTTAACCATGTAGAGGTCAGCAGTGTTAAGTAGAGTCACACTGCTGTGCAACCAATCTCCAGAATCTCCTATTTTTTTAAACAAATATTAAATAACTAAAACTATGTCAAGGAATATAAAACTGCCTAAATAGAGTTCCTAAAATATTTACTAAGTGTTAAATAAGGCATTCATTTACAGCCTTTCATTTCACGATATTATAGTTTTTGTGCTTTGCAAAGAAAAAAAAAAATTCCAGAAAGGGTACAAATGAACCTTGCAGGGTCCCAGAATGGCTCAGCAGATTGAGTGCTTGTCTTGCAGCCCTGGAGTCCGAGGATCAAATTCCAATGCTAGCCTGTGTAGACCCATATGCTGAACTAGGGTGTGCTTGCCATGTGGGAGTCCCCCAGTTTGGTTCTCACTGGGGTGTCCTTCCCATGTGGGAGGCTCCCAGCCCAGTTCCTGCCCTGCACAGCCCCACACCCACCTGTGGAGTGAAACTATATGAAAAACTAATGTACAACTATGGAGACTGCTCTGGGCCCTCCCCCTTCTCTCTCTCTCTCTCTGTCTCTCTCTCTCTCTGTCTCTCTCTCTCTCTCTCTGTATCTCTCTCCCTCTCTCTCTCTGTTTCTCTGTCTCTCTCTGTTGAAAACAATAAAAATAAATCTTTAAAATGAATTTTGGGTTAAATGGTTAACCTGTCTTAAGAATGTCCCTTCCAAAGGTCATGTCAAGTAATTATGTGTCATTTTTTCTCCCTGTTTTTTGTGAATGTTTCTGAGGCACATGGGGGGAAAAAAGAATAAGAAAAAGCTATACCTCTCTGCTAGTACTGCCTCCATCCAATGGGCAGACGTCCCCATTTTGTTTTGTTTTCTAAATGTTTTGAATGGTTTGGAGATTCGCATGGGTATTTAGCAAAAAGAACAATTTCAAATTACATGCTGCTTCCTGGTGCCCAAACACTGTGCACCGTCATCTACAACGACATCCACCAGCACGACACGAAGAATGGTGGTGGTTAGTCACTTGACTCTGCAAAGCTGGAAGATGAAATTGTAAACAATGTGTGCTCAGACGGACCTTACTGGAAACGAAGAGTGAGTGTCTTAAATGCGGTTTAATTTTTTTTTAACCTAGTAACATCTTTTAATCAACAATATGTTTATCTAAGTCAATGTGACAAATAAATTTGCTCAGAAGGATGAACAATGTATCCATGGGCATCCTTTAGAAAAATGATAACCACATTTACAAGTATATACACTAGTAACGTTCTAGTGCTCATGGGCCAAGCTTTTCATTTATATACAAGCTTAAACAACACAAGCACATAGATGTGTAGATATTAAAATTGCTTTAACTTTAGTATAATGCTTAGGAAGGGATCCAAAGTCATTGCTCCCTGGCACTGGTCACAGGTTGCATTACTAATCATGGTTTGTATCTCAGCCATTGAAGACACAGAGGTGTGGACAGAAACTACAACTGGCTAAGTTCCACCCTAATCATTATTAGGAGAAGACAAAAACCAAATACTCAGAAGCAGATGGCTCCAAGCCCGGCATGAAGACAGTACTAAAACATTCTAGCTTTAGTAAAGCTAATGAGGAACTAGGGCAACAGTCTACCTTGCCCAGTGAATGAATACCTAAAGGCCTTTACATTCAATCCCCCAAAGGGTTGAACTTACATCTTTAATCTCATTGTCTCTCCACAAATTCCTCTCACCCTCCAACACACAGAAGCCTGAAAGGAAGTATCCCCAGAGATGGCCAAAACTACAAGTTTGTCAACGATGTCTCCATACAACTTTTAGACAGATCCCATACTAAGAGGTAGACACACATGTATGTATGTGTTAATCAATCCAGGTAAATGTAGCCTGAAGCCAGAACACAGGGTTATTATCAAAGGAGCCATTTAGGTGCAAATAGTGCACAGAAAAGGATCAGAAAGAACGTTATTTATAAATTCAAAGGCAAATGCAATAGCATACAGTATTAGAAACTCCCCCTGGAAGCCACCCAGAGTGGTGCTCAGATTTGGGCACTAGTACATATGTGTGCTTTGCTCACACTAACCTCCCTTCCAATTAACAAACACAATGGCGAGTCTCGTCAACCCCTCCACTTCTCCATCTGTAAAATGGGAATTAATACCATCTCTTAATAAATGGGGGTTAAAATGCTTCTGGTGAATGACTTAACAGAAAATGCAAACATTACCACCACAAAATGTAGAGGAGTGTGGTTTTGTCCCTAAAAATGGTCTTAAGTCACGTTGAAATGCACATGGTCAGGTAGACATGTCCGTGGAAACAGAGTCTGCCCTGAGCATGAGGCAAGAGGTTCAGGGTGATGTGGCTCACGACCGCAGGAATGCAGAGGCGCTCAGCAGTGTGGGGTGACAGGTACCAGCCCCTGAGGTCTCTCCTCTGCTCCACAAACAATGCTGTTTGTTGACTTCAAAAGAAATGGGTGAGGAGTTTGGAAATTATTATTATTATTATTATTATTATTATTATTATTATTATGTTCTTTGCACTCTTTCGTGAATGCATAAACTGGTATAGTGTTAAAATTTTTATTAGAGGACAACGTTCCAGTGTTGTATTGAGAAATATTGATTCTTCGAATATTTTAAAGGAAGACAAATAGAACAAACACTTTATGTCTAGGGGGTTATAACTAACATCTTGAGGTGATCCAAAGACAAGGTTGGTCTATGGACGCAAAGCTTAGAGGAAAGAAACGCCAGGGGACCCAGAGGTCTCAAATGGGGTAAGATTTTCCCTCCAAAATGAGCTAAACAGCAAATAGCATCTCGGGTAAAGAGGCTAGCCGGCAAAATAAACAAAATGTGGCCCACTTGACTTTTTCCAAAATGGAGGGCTTCTAAGAGACAGCACACAAAATAAATCATAAGTTAAGACAGGTGTGGGTGGGGGTCGTAAACAATTTAAAACATCACATTTGAAACTTACACACAACAGAGCTCATCTGTGATGCAAAAAAAATTATCTTCTAAATTATTCAATCTGTACATTTTTATTTTTATTAATTATAAGCTCTTAAGTTTTGTGGCATGCAGCACTTCTATAACAACAGCTTGCTGCCCTTGAACTCTGAATGCTACCCGGCAATCCCTTTCCTGAAATAGAATCATAGATTATTAGAGTAGACGATTCCTTAGAGATCAGGTAGAACTGTGGTTCTCAACCCTGAGTACTTTAGAAATACTTTTTAAGCTTAAAAAAAAAAAAAAGTTTAGAGGCCCAGACCCCCACCCTAAACCAATTTAATTGGGGTGGGGGGTGGGAGTATAGATGTCAGTACGTTTTTAAATAAACTCCACAGGTGGGTTTTACTGGGCTGCCAAGATTAAGTGCCGATACAAATATAGGCCTGCACTGCCTGAATCTCTAGTCACTGGCTACATTCAGCTACTGAGCACTACAAAATGTGACTAGTCTGAATTGTGTGGTAATTGCAAATTATACACTGCATTTCAAAGATTTAGCACCTCCCTCCCCCCAACAACAAAAAAATTGCAAAGTATCTCATCAACATTTTTATGTGGATTATATGTTGAAATGATAATATGCCCGCTTAAATAAACTGCTATTACAGTTAATTTCACCTGTTTTCACTTTTTTAATGCAGCTACTAGAACATCTAAAATTACATTCCCTGCTCACATTTGTGGTTCCCACTATCGAACAGAGATGGTCAAGACCAATACTCTTTGATTACAAATGAAGAAACTGAGGCAGCAAAGCATAATGAGTCCAACGCAGCCCTGCAGGCACTGTTGCCTCTTCCAGCTTTCGGCTTTTCCTGCTGACATAAACCACATTGTGGCAGAGCTAGGGATGGCAGATGACACCACCCATCAGATCTGGAACCTTCCCTCTGTCCTGCTACTTGTTCCGCCTAAGGTTTGATATGAAGATCTGTTTCCTCTCCATATGCACACACTGGTGATTTGTTATTGTAGGGGTACTCCTGAAAGCAGAGTCACTAGAACAGGTGTTAAAAAACAAATCTAGAAAAACATTAGCAGAAGAAATGAAGGATGAAGGGGATGGTTAAGGCTTTGAAGGGGACACGGTCAAGCTCGGGCCTGTGAATGTTTCACCACGTTGTACTTTAATAAGTAACTATGGAGACGCTCAGCGTTCTGAGCGCCTTCTTCCACACAGCTTCATTCCCAGCTCCGAACTCCGAAGCTGGAGCCGGTCATGTATTGTCTTTCCTCCCAGAAGAACCATTTTTCTGGACAATGTGGCCATTGCAATGAAGCAGATCAGCCTCTTCACAATGACACCCCACATCCTACTGAGGTGCCCTGATGGAAACGGACTTTATCCTCTATACCTTCTACCCTCTGACGCATGGATTAGTACCCGGTGTGGTTCAGAAGGCAAACAGCATCACCTCCCACTTAAAGAAGTAAATCTTGTTTTGATAACATGAAATGATCCTACCAGATCTGGCAAATAGAGATAAAATGTATTTCTTCTCATGGCTAATTCAAACCAAAAACAACAACAACAACAACAACGATGGTTTTCGTTGTATGTGGTTTCCCCCACTTGGGAAACAAGCAGAGGGAGAATTGCATAAAGCTGGCTGAAATGTCTTATATTTGAGAAATCACGCACTGCAATAGAATAAAAGAATGAAAGAGACCTGAATTCGGATATAAAGCCTTCATGCAAAGAGTTGGAAAGGAAACCTATGGGTCAGGCCAAAACACACGTACAGTAGATGCACTCAAGATTTCTATTGAGATACTCTTGTTCCCCATCCTAAATACAGCATAACCAAAACGTCACCTTAAATCAAATGTTTGGTGTTCGGGAGCCCCCTATGTTGCATGTATGACTTATTAGCTATGATCAGTCAAGTTTTGCCAGTCAAACCACAAAAAGCATAATTCCAGAATCAGCTCTCTTCTTGTGTAGTAATATTCACCTCTACATCCGCTCCTTGGTATACACCGAACTGGGAGGATAATATGTTACAGATGGATCCTGGGCAAAAGGACATCTGCCAGAGTAAAAACAGCACTTGATGTTGTATTGAACAAAAAGGAAGATTATTTATTTGAACTTTCAATAATTGTTCAGATCCCTTCTTCAAAGATGATAAAGAAAAGACAGGAAGTAAAGAAAGTTACTGCCTTATTCTGAGACAGTCTTTTAGATCATTTTTAGTTCTGCCTGGTTTTTAGTCTCAAATGAAAACTGGATGGGGTAGTTTTACAGGCCTTCTCTAATAATAATAATGGTGATGAAGATGAGGAATGGCCTTCAAATAAGGAGGCCAATATTAGAAAAATTAGCATTGCATGGTGAGCACACAATGAAACACATAGACGATGTATTGTAGAATCATACATCTTGAACCTATGTAACTTCTAACTTTTACCAACCATTGTCACCCCAGTAAATTTAACAATTAAGCAGGGATGGTTCAGGAGGTTAAGCGCTCGCTTTGCAACCCCGGGAACTGAGGATCGAATCCCGGCCCTGGGCTGTGAGGACCCATATGCTGAACTGGGGTGTGCCCCCAGTTCAGTTATCACTGGGGAATGCCTCCCATGCAGAAGGCCCCCAGCCCACGTCCTGCCCTGCGTGGCCTCCGCCCACCTGTGTGGAACAAAACCATGTCAAAAACTGATGACCTATAATTATAGAGACTGCTCTGGGTCCTCCCCCTTCTCTCTGTCTCTCTCTGTCGCTGTCTGTCAAAAAAGCAATAAAATAAATCTTAAAAAAAAAAAATCAAACACTGTATATAAGAATAAACAGAATAGAAACTATAGTTTATAGGGTCAAAGCATTCATTCAAAAGATCTGATAAAAAATGCTGTCTCGGGAAAGCCGGGACGGCTCAGCGGGTTGAGCGCTCGCTTTGAGGCCCCGAGGACCGAGGATCGAATCCCGGCTCCGGCCCAGGCAGGACCCACATGCTGAACTGGGGAGTTCCCACGGTTCGGTTCTCTAGCTGTCTCTGTCTCTGTCTCTCTCTCTATCTGTCAAAAGTAAAATAAAAATAAATATGTACTGAAGATAAAATAAATACTCTCTATAAATATAAAAAGATATTTAAAAAAAAAAAAATGCTGTCTCTGAAAGGTTAGTGACCAAAAGGTTTGAAAAAAGCAAGGTACCGTATTCAGAGTCATGGGTTATGTTTCATCAGTGTCAAGGCCATTTTCGTGGCCTGGTTCTTGGAAATGAACCGAACCTGGAGACAGAGACTCAGTTTGGCACTCTCCAGCTCTGGGCCATTCCTAAATCAGGCCTTATGTTCCGCTCTTCCAAGTGAAGAGATTGGTCTGTCAATGAAAAACCACCCCCAGCTCCAGCTCTGCACACACTACAAGCCCTGCCATCTCACCATCAGAATTCTTAGGCCAGAAAGAACTACTGTCTTCCAATGAGCTCAAGCCCAATGCCAACGTGGTAGTTTTCAATCCTTGTTAATTTCAGGGTAGAGATTCGAAGTGTAAACCTTGAGGAAACAGAAGGAAGCAACTGAAATATGTATTTTTAAAGTGTTGAAATGATTCTGATCTACTTCTCCAAAAAGATAAAGAGTGAAAATGGAGGAAAGAAATATGGAAATGTCAATATAACATCCCATGCTTTTAGGAATTTATCCTAAATGTTATGCTTTATTTTAAAAGTTCCAAAGTCTCAATAAGTACTTTAAATTTTTTACTCTTGCTTCTGGAACAGTGTGATCATAACCTAGAAACTTCTACAAGCTTCTCTGTCTCTCTCTCTCTCTGTCTCTCTCTCTCTCTCTCTCTCTCTCTTTCTCTCTCTTTCTCTCACTCATGTTAAATCCATGATTTGTGATTCCTAACAATACAATACTAATAGAGCTTCAGAAAACACTACTTGCCCATTTTTTACCTAATTACAAAATGTAAGGCCTTTTTAGTAAAAACATCAAACATGATGTCATTTTTAAAGTGTCAGAGTTTCTCTTTAAAACAATGCTACAAAATAGATAGCTTACTTCATTTACAAAGAGCAACATAAGGAGGTTCTCTAAGTCTGCTCAGCATATCTGAAAGTACTTCTTTCTCACACTTAAATATTATCCTAGCTCAACTGTATAATTTTCTCAAATAGGATGCAGAGAAATGGCCCCAGATATACATTCTTAAACACTAATTTGTAAAAGTATTGGTTGATTCCCATAATACAGCTGGTAGTCAAACTGGACAAGATAATGAATTGACTGAGATCATTGTTCCATCTTCATCCAAGAAAGCTGCCTCTAAAAAAAGATCTTAAATTGCTGTAGAAATCCAATTTGTAAGAAGCAGCTAGATGGGAAACACCAGCATGATCACATTAATTTTGTGACTAACAGCAATGCTTTGAAGTGAGGAAGAAAAGTTGACAAAAATAGTAAGTCCACTCAAATCCCCAGTTCTAATCCAACAACACAACCCGAAGAAAACCAACTACAAAAGCAAAGTTCCCATCTTGGGGATCCAGTGAACATCACCCGACCACACATCAAATAATTTTCAGCTTAGTAAGAAGCAAATTCCAATGTTAAAAAAAATACTATAGAATGACGATGCATCAGTGCTAAAAAAGCAAATTATACTCAGGAAACCAAGAACTTGACATCAGTACAGACAGCCACAAAAAGACCAGGATTGAATGGTTTTGAATCTGCAGAAATGGGAAACTGACGAATAGTTGTAACGAAAATCTTCAACTTACTGTAATTGAAGAGCTATACAGGAAAAGTTTCCCTGACAAACTACTATTCATTCAACCACTTATTCAAATAAAAGTAACATTGCAGAGATATAAAGGCACAGTTCCCACTATTTTGTTGAAATGCTCTCAAAAACTGTGTGCTCATGTATAAGTTATACATACAGTCACAACTGACTTCTAATTTACAGGCAATTTATGGATCTCAGCAATTTACATTCAAAAACAGTTGCTTTAAAGATACTAACAGTTGAGCAAATGTGAAATGAGAAATAGAAATCAATGTTGGTCACTCAGGATTTTAATATGGCAGATTTATATAAAATGCTGCAAAGAAAAATGAGAACATGTATAGGGAGGTACAAGTGAGTTCTTTTATTGTTGTCTTTTTAAGTCCTAAAACTGAAGTTATAGCTGATAATCAATAGACTCCTTCAGAGGAATACGCATCTAGGTTTGGATGCGGGAATGAGGGTGTTTTATTTTTAATTTGTAGGTTCCTTTTTAAAGAATTCCTTCCTAATTAAAACTTAAGTACTTATTGAAGGGATTCATAAAAGCTCATGGAATAAGGGAATTCTTACCTGACACGTTATTTCACATGCTTTGTAGCTCCCCCACTGAAGTTCACATGCTCATAAACATAATTTTGCCCAGGAAATAATGGTCTTATTCACACACACACATGCACGCACCCTTCCATACAAAATGCTACCAAGTCCAAGGAAACTGACGAAAGCAACATTAAAATTCAGCACAAAATAAGAGTCCCGCTTCTGAATTACATCCATGAAAATACAAGACTGGCCTCGTTTAACCAACTGCAAAGCTCCCTTCCGGCTTCATGAGGGTAATAAACATCATCTTACCATTATCTGCAGAATAAAGTCAGCAATGTGTAGCCTCCTGCAGTCACCAAATCAAGTTATTTTTTCTCTTCCTTTCTTTCTAGTAACTTCTTTTTCACCAGCAAGATTATGAGGAAAATAAACCTGAGTATTTGCCTCCGTATTTCAGACCACAAGATTGTGAAACTAGTTCTTAGTACAAAAAAAAAAGAAAAGAAAAGAAAGAAAGAAAAAGAAAAAGAACAGGTCTGGTATTTTACAATCACTTCTGCAAACTCAGAGATACCTCCTGGACTCCCTTACCTCTCTCCTCCCTCATCCTCTACGTTTCTTTTAGTAATGAGACTAATTTTTCCAGTAGCCTTGAACTCCCTCGATTTAACTGACATGGAAAATGTGACTAGAAACTAGTGGAACTGTCTAGCCTCCGAGCCTACACAGAATGAACTTTGTTGTAAGTGTTGAAGAACACCTCGCAAGCAGCTACTTGCTCGCTTAGACGTCTGCTCGGCACAACGGGGATCGCCAAATAGCAGTGCGCCATCTAGTTAGCAAGCGGAGGCTCCATCCTGGAACGGGGGGGACACCTTCAAACCCTGGGACTTAAGGACTTGCCAGGGTTCAGCTGCTCTAAAGGTCCAATTGTTTATTTAAATAAAAAAATATATATCGCTACTGAGATAATCCACATCTAGTGGATATGGGAAAATTTAGGTTATAATGGCACTACAAACTTTAACAGCTAACTTTGATTTACAAGATAAAAGCAAGTTTTAAATTAAAAGGGCTTTCTGTTAATAGAGCTTATTATGCTGAAGACGGGAATGATTTTCTTCGAAAGTTGTCCCTGGGTGCATGCCTATTATCTTTGCTTTTCCCCTTCCACTAATGAGCATTTATCTAAAGAGCCTGTTAATCCTCTGATGTGTGCTTCTGGTCAGAGGTAACAGTTTGAATAAAACCACTAATCACTGATCACTAAATCACTGATCATTAATCACACTCTCCAGTGTCTGTGACCGGGGCCGTTTTCCCCCCTAGGTCTATGTATACATCACCAACAAGAAGTTTAACGTTTCAGATGCACATGTATTGTGTGGTGGTCATACTATTTCATCTCTAGATGTGAATAAGCAATAAGCACCGCCTCCAACTTGGGGACCGATTGTCAATTAGACCCCAGACGGGAGTTGCACAAATGTCTACTCCACAGCCTGGTTTTCACTTTGAAGAAAGTAGATCTGATTATAACAACACGTGTGCTCTTCAAGAAACTCCCACATACGCAGAATATCAATTTTCCTTTATTTCCTTTATTTCCTTTCAGCCCCTCCAAACCCTCTGCCCACCCCATCCAAAACCCCATTAGTCCTTTTTTTCTTTTTCTTTTAGTTTCTGCTGCACACATACCCCCAGGAGTTTTTACTTTTATCCCTTAAACATGTCACACGCCATGTTTTTTATTTCAGCTGCCAGGTAGGAGCTCTGACTGAATTCAATCACGTTGTGTATGCAACTTCCTCTTTCAATATAGAAACTTAAGGTTAAGAGAAAGAAAGTAACACAACGCCGCCATACATTGTACGGTGCTTGGGGTTTGACTCCCATTCCCTCGCTCTGGGAATGAAACGTTTCATCTTGAGCCTTCCAGCTAGCTTGGATTTCGCGAGCATCCTCACCTCTTCCCTGGTCTGCTAAGCGGGTGGAGCAAGGCGCTGTACGAAATTCAGTGCTTTGTTGGCCGTGGGGGTGTCGCTCCCCGAAGTCACCCCAGGGACGCACAGCATTGTCATAACGCCCGGGGACGATTCCTGAGCTGCCTCCACCCGGGCTGAGCGTGGAGAGGAGGGCTCGCTGGTGCCTTTCTCCACTAATAGGGCGGCTCGTGCGTGCGCTGAGCGGGCACCGCGCTCCCCTCGGACCCCAGGAGCTCTGACCCACACTCCAGGGACCTTGACCGCCCCGGGGACGCAGTGAAAGGCGGGGGCGGAGCTGGAGCGAAGCCGCGTGGGCGGGAGAAGGCGCGGAGGAGGCGGAGCCCGGGAGGCGCGGGCCATGCGGACGCCCAGGGCGCGGGGGGCTGCACAAGTGCCTGGGGCGCTGGGGGCGAAAATCACATGCTTCGTCAGCATTTCTAAGCCCCCCGAACCCTTGGGGCTCCGAAGCTCTTACTCCAGCACTTACTGGCCTGCAGAATGACGTCACGAACCTGTGTCCAGCCTTTCCCTGGACACATGTCAGGGAGGGAGGGAAAAATCAAAAACACACTCCGCGGACTGTGACAACCAAATTTGCAAGCAGCCCACGCCTGGCCCTGGCCTGGAACAAGCATCCAGTGGGGGCGGCACCCGTTCAGGGAAAGTTGGGGAGGTGGGTGGACAGCGTCCGGGGCTTTATGTACCAGATAAACCCCGTCACACACGCGCACACGCGCGCGCGCACACACACGCGCACACACACACAGCGGAAATAAATCTACGGCCCAGAAGTGGGGTGAAGCCGCCGGGAGAAAACGTCTCCTTGGAGCCTTCGCGTGTCTTGCCCCGCTAAGGACTTCGTGGGAAGTTGAGGCGGTGCCGTGGAGACGCGGCCGTACAGGCAGGTTCCTCCGCCGCGTCCTGGGAGCCGCCCCCGCGCCGCCGCGGCGAGAGCGGGAGCTGTCACTTGGGGCAGCGGCGGGGAAGAGGTCACGCCGCCAGAGCCCCCCGACGGAGGCGGCAGGAGGTGGCTGCAGGAGTGCGGGCGCGCAGAGCCCCGCGCCTGGAGCGAAGGCCACGGGCCCTGCACGGGCGGCGTCCCCGGCCCGGGCGCGCTGCGGGCGAGGCGGCAGCAGCCGGCCCCGCGCGCTCGGCGACCCGGCGTCCTCGCCGCACCCGCTGGAAGTTTGCAAACTTTCTCCGGGGGGGGGTTCCACCGCATCACCGGGAAGTTGTGGGGCGCGGGCGGGAGGTTCCTGGCGCGCCGTCTCCGCTGCCGCCGCCGCTGCCACCGCTTGCCCGCACTTCTGGAGGGTTCCGCACCTTGCCAGGTCTCTGGAGGCAAACACACACCCCCGATTCATAGCTGTCCCCCGTGTCAGGGAAACGCACGCGCGCTCCCACACACGCACGCACGCCGGTGGACACGGCGCTCACTCCACGTTAGCATCCCTCCGGCCTCACGGCGCGGCGGCCACCGAGACGCGCTCCCGGACGGACACGGCGTGGGGTCCCTGGGCTGGCCTCGGGACGCCGCGGAATTCCACAGATCGCCAGCATGTGGGGCCGGACTTCCCTCGGGTCCGCCAGCGTGGTTACCAACACAGATCGCCCTCCAAAGAAAGGCATCGCATCTTCCCTGCGCCGTGCCCTGTGACCTGCCCCCTGGACCAAGTCACCTCGCGGCGGCTGCCGAGAACCAACCCCTGCACACAAGGACGCTCCCGAGGCGGCTCCCTCGGCAAGTGCAACCAAAGCGGCCAAATGCAAACGCCCCAGAAGTGGCCGAGCCGTATTTTTAGGAACTTACCAAACAAGTGTGGAGAAGGCAAGAGCCGAGCCCGGGTGAAGGGACCACGTTGGACTGAGCAAAGATTACAATACATTCTATTTAGAGTGCATTACATCACCCCCCCGGTGACGTCACGTGGGATTCCTGAACTTCTAAATCATTGCGGTCCGCGGCGGACGGAGGGAGGGGCGGGGCCGCGCGCCCAGGGGGCGGGCCCCGCCCCGGCCCCGCCCCGGCCCCGCCCCGGCCCCGCCCCACCAGTGGAACCTAGTGCACCCGCCCCGGAGCAGCGGAGGCGGCGGCGGCCGCGCAAGCAACAGCTTGCAGGGCCCAGCGCCGTGTGACACGGCTCCCTGACATTAGGGCTGTGAGTCAGCTTGGAAACAATCCTCAGGGTTTCAGACAAGACCACGGAGGACGCACGGACGTGGGTTGTCCTGCGAGGCGGGCCTGGTAGCCCTTGCAAGAAGTGGGGAGCGCTGTTAGGGGAGAGGTGGGAAGGGGGGTCCTGAAGGGTGCGGCAGGGGACCCTCTGCAAACAGAAATGCAGGACGCTCCCCCCTCCCCCCACCAGCAGATGTCCAGCTCCCTTTCGCCTGCGACAGTCGTGACCTCATTACAGTGTTGCCTGCATCCCGGCTTCTCAGAGCCCTCACTCGGCCCCCCGTTTAACTGCCCCCCTCCACCCCCTTACCTGCCCAAGAATAACTTTATTGTGCACGCTCCCATGCAATACGCAGACCCCACCCTTCCCAAGACCCCTGCCCCGTGCTCTGAAACGCTGGAGGGAGAGCTAGCTGCGCCTGGAGACGAAAGGAGAATCACAGCGGAGAGCCAACAGGCTGGCAAGTGGCACAGCCAGAGCCAGAGCCAGGATCCGGGCGCCTGGGCTGCAGCCGCTTCCTGGCGACTCCCTGCGAGGAGCCTGGCGTGTTCAGCCTTGGTCCGTCACTGTCACTGCCACCGTCTCCAGCTTAGTTTCCATTCAGAGGTTCGCCCTGTGAGGCGGGCTCCAAGCGAAGGCCTCCGCTCGACTCCCGCCGACGTTAGACGGCCGCTGTCATCCTCGCGGCAGCTCACGCGTGACAATAACGCGCGCCCACGAGGACTCTCCTGATTCCCACCACCCAGCACAAGAAGTAGGGCGGGTGTTATAATTATCCCCATTTCACAGGGGTTCAAGGACAGACTCCAGAAGGTGAGGGGGCTGGCCTGAAATCACCTGAGCAATAGGTGACACTGGTACCACCCCAACCCCTGTTTTTAAAACCTAGATCCCAACTAGGCTCCCTTCCAGAACCAGGACTAAGCATTCTCTTCTTCTGGACTATTGGTGGTCAGAACCTCTGCTCAGGATGTGTTTGTTGGCTGGGAGTCGGAGCTTTGCTTAGAAACAGTTTAGCCCCCATTAGCAAACAATTATTCCTGGCATTCATGTGGCATGTGACATTTATATCGCACCCCTCACCCCAATGCATCATAACCATGACTGTGCAGTTTGCCAAAGAGTCATGACTGGACTGGCTAGAAATTGTTATGCTTTGCCTGGATTGTCGCATACTTCTGAGCGAGCTGGTTTGACATACTGAATGGGAGATCTTTGTATTTCCTTTCTGTGTTTAAGCATTTAGAACTCCCACCCCTTCAGTGTTCCTGGAGATCTTAGGGCCTGAGAGCTTTTCACTTCTCTCAGCCCTCTTCAGAACTCACCACTGAGCCTTCTGTGTGTTCTTTTCCACATGGAGCCCTGAAGGAACTTGCAAAAGAAGGGCTCCAGTCCTAACTTGAATCTTGACCAATAAAACGTGAACGATGACAGCGCAATTACAGGGGTTCACAGAAGGAAGCGATGGCCGACTGGGAACAGCCTCCTTGCCCTCATTGCTGTGTGATGAGCAGGACAGCCTTTCCAGCTAAAGGAGGCATCTGCCTCTTTCTCCTCCAAAGAAAAAGTGTCTGTCGAAGCAGGAGCAAACCCAAGGCAGAAAAGGGATACAGCTCAGCAGATCAGGGCTCAGTCTGAGAGCTTATCTTCTGTTCCAGCCGACAGGTGGGACCAAAGAAATTGAATGACCAAAGCCCAGGTGATAATCAAAACATTCAAAAATGTGTAAGTAGTTAATTAACATATAAATTTAAAACATTGAATCCCAGAAGCATATAGATATGAGTTTTAATACAAAGTAGTTCATCAGTTTCTAATACTAGCCAAATCATTTGCACTCTAAAAATTATCGCTGATCTTTTGTTTGACATGCAGTCACTAAAGTAAACAGTACCTCTCTCTAAGCCCTGACTGACATAAAAATACATGTGGAACTTTCCCAGTGACTTCCCCAATTACTTGACAATCATTAGGTTCCTTGGAGTCTCCCTAGGTAGATAATTTCTCTTAACATCAGCAATATTGCTCATGGCATTGACTACTTTCTCAGTGATTCTGCTGAACTGACAGCAATTTCATTCAACTTGTTTCTAGACATTATATTACAGACAGTTTTATATAGATGATAGATAGATAGATAAAATCCAGATCTCTGTTATCAACTGAGTCACACACATTTTTTTAAATGTAAATTGAGAAGAAAAGTCGTGTTTACCAGTGTGCACTCTAATGCCAGGCTGCCTGAGTTCAAATCATGGCTCTGGGTCTCAGTCTCCTCATCTTTGTAAGGGGAATGGTGGTGATAATTACAGTAACTCAAATGAGTAAAGAATTGTGCTTGGCACAGGACAAATACTATGTAAGTACTTGCCTGCATTTTTGTTAATGAGAGTAATGTGGCTAATGCCGTGTTAGGAGGGTACACGGTGATTTTTAGCAAACTTGACCAAATAAATGAAAAGAAACCCTGTCCCCCCCATACCTCCCCCAGGCCCACAGTAATCCCCGCATGCACCATCTGTCAAACCGTGCCAACATCCCCTGCATGTTTGTGGATTCTATTCTCACCCTGCAGTGAAGAGATCGACTCTTAGAGCAGTGAGGAACTTGCCAAGAACCACACCGGGTACAGCCAAGCTGGAAGAGGGACCCAGGTCACCGGTGCCAGTGCCAGTGCCTGGCACCAGCCTGATGGGGCATGAAGCCTGAGCAGAGACTGTTCACCCAATAAGTGTGTCCGCTGCTTCCTCCTCATTTGCATGTAGCTCCCACGATGCCTCCTGAGCACCAATTTCTGCTAGACCCATGATGCATGGGAGTTCAGTGAGATTCAAGCAAGTGGGAGGTAAGCCTGTTTTCCCTGAGTGGGACGGGGCTGAGGCCGTTGCCGACAGCTCTGAGAGTCCCTGCCTTGCTATGAAACCAGAACTTTCTTAGAATGCAAAAGAAAAGCAGTGGCCTTCTAAGAAATACAAACGACCGAGGAGCGCTATCTTATGCCATGCTATGTCCCTGTGTTGGGCAACCAACTACATACACTGAAAATGATGACATACAGGAAAAGAGAAAGATAGGGCAGCCCTTACTTGCTTTTTCTTTCAGTCATTCCTTACAAGCAAACAGAAGGCAGAGTGTTGGTATAATGTGCGAGCATCAAGAAGTGAAATAGGGGAAGCCAGGATGGCTCAGTGGGTTGGGCACTCACTTTGTAGCACCGGGGAGGATCGAATCCCAGCCCCGGCCGTGCGGAACCATATGCTGAACTGGGGAGTTCCCCAAGTTCAGTTCAACCTCTGTCTCTGTATCTCTCTCTCTCTCTCTCTCTCTCTCTCTCTGTCAAAAATAAATAAATAAATAAAGAATATATTTTTTAAAAAAAGAAGTGAAATAAAGACAACAGAGTTCATTTTTGCAGCGTTTCCACTGCTCTGGTAAGAACAAACTACATATGAACCATGAAATACAGATTGTGTGAATTCAGTGATTCTGTGTGTGTGTGTGTGTGTGTGTGTGTGTGTGTGTGTGTGTGTGTGTGTGTGCATAATTGGCATTGCACTATAAAGGTGAATGGTAAAATGAATGTTAATAATTTACTATTTTAATTTTTTTTTTTTGCTACTTAAAATTACATTAAATAGCAAATTAAAAACACCATGATAAATCCAGAGTTTAGCTGTGGAAGAGAGGAAAGTCTTTTCTATTTAACATCTTTAATGGTACTTTTTCCCTGTCGCCTGAGCAAGGGGCTCTGCATTTTCAGTTAGCACTGGGTTCAAGAATTATGTAGCCAGTCCTAACTGCAAATGATTGATTGACTCGCCATGCACCAAGACCCACACTTACCACCATGCACCAAGACCCACACCCGCCACCATGCACCAAGACCCACACTTACCACCATGTACCAAGACCCACACTCACCACCATGCACCAACACCCACACCCACCACCATGTACCAAGACCCACTCTCACCACCATGCACCAAGACCCATACCCACCACCATGCACCAAGACCCACACCCACCACCATGCACCAAGACCCACACCCACCACCATG
>PVKE010031589.1:0-12096 GCA_004027555.1 Craseonycteris thonglongyai
AATGCTCAGACACAGGCCGCGTAGGTGAGGCCCCAGCCCCCCAGATGCTCAGACACAGGCCACGTAGCTGAGGCCCCGGCCCCCCAGATGCTCAGACACAGGCCGCGTAGCTGAGGTCCCCGGCCCCCCGGACGCTCAGACACAGGCTGCGTAGCTGAGGGCTCCCAACACTGGGACCTTGACATTGTGAACTTGGGGGAAACCGCCTCCTCTGTCCTGCCTCACGCCAGGGAACTCTTGTCATCTGAGAGACTTGGGACAGGGACCATGTCACAGACCCGAGGCCCGCGGGTCTGGGAACAGGCTTCTCAGTGCAGGTGCCTGGAGCCTGCTGGGGGGCAGAGGTGGGGGGCAGGGGGTGGGCAGTGCCCCAGCCTGGGCTCCAGAAGATGAGGTTCTGGTAGCTTCTTTCTTGCTTCTCAGCTGAGGGACTTTGGGTCAAACATTTTGAGTTCCTGGACCTCAATTTCCTCAGCCATCAAACGAGAAATTAGGTCTATATGATTCCTCGGAGTCCCTCCAATTCTGAAGTTCTAGCACGTTAAAAACAATCTGCATTTTTGGCCCGGAAAATTACGTTTTCCCTGGAAGGGGCTTGGATGAGGGAGGTGGCCGCGGGCTTCGTGGTGTGAGGCCGAGGGCAGAGGCGGGGCCTCCAGGAGAGGGTCCCTCGTGTTCCCTGAAATCACTGACTTCAACGCGTCCTTGGTGAAGAGCGACAGTCCTCGGCCGATGATGGATACCTTTGAATTCACACATTCTATCACTTTGGTGATTGGCAACGTTGAATGGCAACAGCTCATTTAAATAAGCAACATCTGGACATTATTATTTTTAGGGGTTTCTCATCTGTTGATTTTGAAATCTGGGGCCTTTATGAATCTTGCATGAATATTCTTTTCTATTCACATCTACCATCAAGACACAAAGAAATAGCCAAAAAATACCGTCCACCAGTGATTGTTTGAGGCAGCGCATGTGTTTTTAAACAACAAATGCGTTGTGAATGAGAGAAGACAGGAAACGGGCTGCCGGGCAGCCGGGCCGCTCCGAGCCGCGCGGGGAAGGCTCCGGGTCCACACGTAACGATTTGCACGGATACAGCTTTGGACCGACGGCATCGGAACCTGGTGTTCGCCGTTCCTCAGAGGCGTCCGGTGTAGAACCACGCGCGTGAGCTGGCTTGGCAAAAATAGATCCATCGCTGCCTGGCGTAAGATAACGCGTTAATTTTTATGAGTGACTTATGAAGATGTACAACTCGGCGAGGAGCTAGGATACACACAGTATGCCGTGATTAATCCATTACACCACGGTCCACACGTGCCGTTTTTACTACCTTAAAAATGAAAATTGTCAAAAAAGGAAATGGCTGCTTTATATATATATATATATATCAGAAGAGCCTTTTTCGAAAAATCGTAAAGTGTCTCATGTAATTCAGCATCCAGTCCGAGTGAGCTGAGCGAGCCGTCTCCACGCGCGGTTTAGGATGAAAGGTGGGCGTCTGGCCCGCGGCCCCCAGCCCGGTTTCAGACGCGGGGCGCTCGGGTCGGAGGGGCTGCTCCTGACACGCACGCGGCGTTGTCAGCGGCTGTTTGTTATCAGCAGGGTCGCATGAGGCACTCCTGCTGGGGCTTCCTGCACGTTGGGGACCCCGGGCATTTGCAGGGTCCCCGATTGTGGGACCTGTTGTCACCGCTGAGGGCCGGAGCGGGGGTCGCATGCACACGGGTGCTGGGGACCCTCCACCTCTATTTCCTGGCGGCTCCCCGTCCACGGGGATCCCTTTCCTGGGTGTGGGTGTCGTCTGCCCGCTGTTCCTTGTGTCCGGCCTCGTTACGGGGAAGGATTGCCCGGAGTCACGAAGCTGAGAGCGCTATTGCCAACGGGAGGTCGTTTTCCCCAACTGAGGGGCGATCGTCTGCCACCGTAAACGGCGCTCTGCAGTCAGTGTGTGTTTTATGAAGCCGTTTAGGGAACTCGGGAGCCATTTCATTTAAGCTTCCTGCTCAGCGGAGCTCAGGGCAGTGTGCAAAGAGGCCTGGAGTGATTGGCGGGGAGAGCGGGGAGCCGGGCCGGGCTCGCCCCGGCACTGAGTGCACAGGCGTGAGCGTGCGTGCCTGCATGTGTGCGTGTGTCAGAGTGAGTGTGTGTGTGTGTGGCTTCCTGCCCGGCTCTGCCCCTGCCCAGCCCTGTGACCTTGTGCGCCCTCCCAGCCTCTCTAGGACGGGTTCCGCTGCTGCAGCATCGGGGTGCTGCATTCCACAGCACGGACGGGCTCCCCGAAACGCTGGGTTGGCGGTAACTGTGGTGCCGGGGCTCCCCATCAGCCCCCCAGTGTCACGCCGGAAAGCCCGCCTTCCTCCGCACCCCGCCTGAGGGGACGTTCTGGCTGTGATGCTTTGCTCGGCTCTGGGGGTGGGGGCGACCCACCCGGGGGGCGATGGGTGGGCCGTCGTGGGAGCCTCGGTGGCGGCTGTTGCGTGTGAGGAGGTGGGACGCGAGGCGAGCAGGGCCCCGGGACCCCCTGGCCGAGCCTCAGCTCTCCTGTCTGTGAGACGGGGAGGCCACCACAGGCGGACCCCCCCCTGCGAAGGTCCGGTGACTGGGCCTTGTACGCTGTCGAGTGTCGTGGGAACAGTGGTTCTGTCGTTATCGATAACTTTGTGATGATAATTTAGCTCCAAAGTCTCCCCGGGATCTTACGTCTGTGGACGCTGCCCTCACGGGGCCTGTGAACGAGGGGGAGGGGCGGTGGCTGCACCTGACCTTCGGGGGTGGAGAACGGCCGGAGTCCGGCCGCCTGGCTCTCTCAGCCCCGCCGGGTGGTCTTCAGTAGGTGGTCTTCATTCTACAAAGTTACATAACCCGATCCTGTGTCTAATTGGTAGCTATATTTAGGTGGGAGAGAAATATGTGAGCTATTCATTTCGATTAAATTTTTTATTATGCACTTGGACTGACAACTATTAATATTAACAAGCTCGGCCAGATTGAGATCGGTGTTGCTGGAGAGACTCAAATATAGTGTGTGAGGCGAGGGCACGAGGAGGCCAGGGCGCGGGAATTACCAGCCCAGCGCACGCAGGCCGCGTCCGGGTGCCGTGTGTGCTGGGGACACTCAGGCCACCGCTGAGCAGGGGGGCTCTCACAGCAGGACTCAGGCTTCCGTGGGGATGACGCTGAAGACCAATGGGCAGCACGTCAGAGCACACGAGATGGGTGAAAATTTTAATTGTATTGAGAGAAGGTGAGAGAGAGACAAGGGGGAGGGCCCAGAGCAGCCTCCACAGTTGTACGTCGTTAGTTGTGACATGGTTTCATCCCACACAGGTGGGTGTGGGGCCGTGCGGCGGGAACCGAACCGGGGGCCTCCCGCATGAGAGAACCTTCGCCGCCGTCCTGCAATGACAGCTGTACCGCCGTGCAGCATGTGGGTTTGCACGGTCCGGGGCCGGGATTCAATCCCTGGACCTCCAGGCTGTAAGGCAAGCGCTCAACCTGCTGGGTTCTCTAGGCGCCCCCGAGGTTTGCGGGCAAAGCAGAGGGAGGTGCTCTGAAGCAGAAGGCCCCACGCAGGTGACACTGCTGCCCCCAAGTCCTCGGGGGCTGGGGGTAGAAGGCTGTGTGTGCAGTAAGGGGGACGACCCCCGGCCAGGCAGGGACTGCGGGTCTCACCCTGCTGCAGGCAGGCCCGGGGCTCGGCCCCCCTCACAGTCCTGTGGCTGCCCACGTGGGCGCGCTGGAGCGTCACACGCAGGAACCTGCAGGGCTGCGGAACGTGGGATGCAGACGAGGACGCGAGGTGTGTGGGGACACACAGCCGCAGCGCGACACGCGGGGACTGGAGCTCAGTTGGTGGGACCAAGTGGCGTCGATTGGAGTCCATGGCTTTGTCGAGGGGACAGTGAGGTCACGGCCGTGAGCCGCCGGCTTGTGACACCCGGGGGCTGGTCCTCACTCAGTCTGGGCGTCCCCACCTCCCTCGCGGGTCCTTGTGCTGTACCCTCTGTCTGGAAGGTCCCCAGTGTGGCTGCTCCTGATTCCGTGTTTTCCTGACCCGGGAGCAGGCCGAAGCCGTCTTCGCTCGCTCTGCCCGGCAGCGTGCAGCCTGGGCTGGCGCCCCGTAGGCCCGCGCAACACGTTTGCTGATTTGATTTTACAGCAGCGTCTTTCCGTCTGAATTTTGATCATCAGAATTTTATGCTGACGACGCTGACACACCATCCGCCCACCCGCTCGTGTGCTCGCGAGAGCTGTGTGGGGTGGGCGGGTGTTCGGCCCCGTCGGCAGCTCCGATTCTGCATTCCCTGGCCTTTGGGTCTGTGTCCCGCTTGCTGACCAGGCCAGCGGCGCGTTGCCTGGGGGGTGCCCTCCGAAGTTGGCTGTGTTAGAAGACGGGAACGTTCTGGAAAATTCCCTTTCCAGGCGCGTGACTTCCGAGCCGAAACGCTTGGAAAGCAGAGACCTGTCGTCTGATGCGTTAGTTTCTGGCAACTTCCTCCAGGCAGCTGCATTTGCTGCAAAAACGCACAGGTCTGTGTGGAACGCCAAGGGAAGCATGCACGCGCTTCTCACAGCTGCGTACTCTAAATCCGGGATGTGTGAGCAAGAAGCGCAAGCACACGCAGCACAGAACGTCGATAAAAATACAGGGGAAGCTGGGTGGACAGCGGGTTGCGCGCTCGCTTTGCAGCCCTGGGAACTGAGGATCGAGTCCAAACCCTGGCCCATGTGGACCCATATACTGAACTGGGTGTGCCCCCCAAGATGGGCCCCTGGCTCCAGGGGGTGCGCTTCCCATGCAGGAGGCCCCCGGCCGAGCTCCCGCCCTGCACGGCCCCCGCCCACCTGTGTGGAACAAAACCATGTGGAAAACTGATGGCGCACAACTATGGAGACGGCTCTGGGCCCTCCCCCTTCCTCTGTCTCTGTCTCTTTCAAAAACAAGAACTAAGTCTTCAAAAAAAATTTTTTTTTTTAAGTAAAAAATGTGGCCATAACCACACAACAACCCCCAGCAAGCTCATTACGTGGAGAACACGGTAATCGAGAGACCCAACGGGAAAATAATGCTCCTGCCCAGCATTCTGAAGGCAGGAGCCCCGGTCGGGGTGGGGCTGGGGGCCCAGGGCTCCCAGTTCTCTGGGGCGGCTGCTTCGCTTACTAGGGTGCAGTGTGTTACCATCGAAGTCACGTGGAACATGCATTTGGACCTGGGTTTCTGGGAGCAGTGTACAATCAGGACCCTCCTGTACGAATGTCTTCCTGGCTTTCAGAAACGCTTCCCGTTAAAATCACGTGGGCGCCTCCCCAGGTTTTGGACGGACCTATGAAATGCTGCCTTTTTAAAAACCAACACCCCAGAGCCCCGGCCCCCGCTGCGTGAAGTGCAGCCCTCGTGCCCAGGGGCCTGTGACTGGGCGGGCGCCCTGCCCACGGCCAGAGGGCGCCCAGAAAAGAGGTGCCGCCCCCCGCGCTCAGGCGCTCGGCTTCCACGAGGGGGGCCGCTCTCTGGGTGTCCGTCATCTCCGCTCCCGCTGGGGTGTCGGAGCCCACGGGAAGGCGGGCTCACCAGATGGCTTAGGGAGCAGGAGGCTTTTCAGTCCTCGCTGCCCCCGGGGCCCAGGGTCCCGCTCGCTCGGTCCGTGGAGCCCCCTCTGCGCAGTCCTGTTACTCCGTACCCCTCGGGGTGGCCCGCATGTCTCTAGGGCTCCCCCTTTTCTATTAAATATGACTCGGTCCCGTGTTGCACGCCTTCTGAACCTGACCCTCCAGGAAGGGTGGCGGTAGCGACGTGGCCGCCGGCTCATGCTGTGCGGCCTGATGCTGCCTGCTCCCCGGGCTGGAGCTCTGAGCCAGCGGCTCTTCTCACCCAGGAGGCCGCAGGCCGTGGCCTCTCCTTGCAGGGGTGACGCGGCCCCTCGCGCGGGCGCGTCCCCCTAACCTGCCTGGGTGGCTCCCGATGACTTAAACCCAGGAAGTGGCGTGGAGGTCTGAGCTTCGTGTGATGATCTCAAGTCATTCTTTTCTAGAAACAGAAATTTGCCGAGCACGCCGTTCATGATGTGAGGGCCTGGCTCAGCACGCGACGTGCGGGGCAGCTTTGGGGGCACAGCTCCAGGCGGGGACCCCTGCGTGCCGTGGGGGTGGGTGGGTGTCGGGACCCGGAGCGGAGAGCAGGGTTCCACCTGCCGCACTCCGGGGACACAGGCGTTCAGTTTTCCTCCAACACTGTGGGGCGTAAAGGGTGACGTTACCCTAGAAATGCTCAAAGCGTGGACCTAGGTGACCTTGACCTCCACGGCGCTATTGGGGGTGGGGGCTGGGGCGAATGACCTCCCCATGTGACCTTGTGAATTTCTTTTTCACATGAGCCAGGCTTTCCTGGGAACAAAGAGGATTATCGGTCATAAGTTCTGAAGACTGGAATGGGGACCGAGGAAGGTTTAGGGACAGAAGGCTCTTTTGATGGACTTACCAAGCTGGTACTCGGCTCCAGCCGGGAGGGCTTCAGGGGTCGGTACCGTCCTGGCCGGCGTGGCGGGGGGCGGGGAGGCGTGGCGGGGGTGGGACGGCGTGGCGGGGGACCTGGTGCAGTGGAGGGGGGCGCTGGAGCCCCCCGAGGTCCTGAGTGGCCTCATCTGTGGGGTGAGGACTGGTGACCACGGCCCCTGGGCAGCTGCTGGACAGCGTGGAGGCCGGTAGGCAGGCCTTCGAGGGCCCGGGGCCGACAAGTCCCGGGGAGTCCTGTGGCCGTACCCCAGCTCAGCACAGGCCCAGGGCGGCCCTGCCTCCGAGCGGCCATCCGTGTGCGGCTCTGCTACACACCGGTTCCCCCGCTCCCCGGGGAGGGGCTGTGGCCGTGAGGACAGCTTAGAGGCGCCTGACACGCCTCGCAGGGCGCTCCGGTCACGCCACCACTCGTCACCCAGCCTGCGGGCCTCCCGCACCCTCACACCCGGCCTGCTTGCCGGAGGGGCCGGGGCAGCCGCGCTGGGAGGTGAAGGGTCCTCAGACAGGTGGGGGCGTTTCCCACCCTGGTCCAGGGGCAGCGTTTTGAGCAGGACCAGAAGCAAAGAAGCAGTACGGGGGAAGCCGGGAGGGCTCAGCGGGTTGAGCACTCGCTTTGCAGCCCCAGAGCCCGAGGATCGAATCCCGGCCCCGGCCCGTGCGGACCCATGTGCTGAGCTGGGGTGTGGCTCCCAATTTGGTTCTCACTGGGGCCCATGGGGGAGGCTCCCGGCCCAGTTCCTGCCCTGCGCAGCCCTGTGCCCACCTGTGGAGTGAAACTATATGGAAAACTAATGTCAACTATGGAGACTGCCCTGGGCCCTCCCCCTTCTCTCTGTCTCTGTCTGTCTGTCTGTCTCTCTCTGTCAAAAACAATAAAAATAAATTAAAAAAAAAAAAGAAGCAGTCCATTGGGCACAAAAGGAAGGATGTAAAGAAATAAAATCCATGGGGAAGCCGGGATGGCTCAGTGGGATTGCCGCGCTGGGGACTGAGGACCGAATCCCGGCCCCGGCCCGTGCGGACCCATGTGCAGAGCTGGGAGCTCCCCCAGTTCAGTTCTCCCTCTGTCTCTGTATCTCTCTCTCTCTCTGTCAAAAACAATAAAAAAAAAAACATTAAAAGAAAGCAAATCCGACAAGAAGTGCGTGATGACGCAGACGGGAGAGGCAGGGGTCGTGGAGCGAGATGCCGTAGGCGGGGCTGGCTGAGCCCGGCTGATGGCTTTCCGCCGTCCCCAGCGGTGCTCACAGGCCACAGAGACGGCAGAGGGGACAGGGGACTTGCGGGAAGGCGGCAGGGCCCCTGGTCACCTCGCTGGTGTCCAGTGGCCGAGCACCCTGTGGCTCCCGGGTCTCACAAGGATTCTGTTGGTATGTAGGTCACATTGCTGCACGTCTGGCTACTGCGCTCGCCTCGGATAACTGCTGGTGGAGGAGCAAATGGTTCTGCTGCCTCAGCACACTGTTTCGCTGGTGTTTTTCACACAGTTGTGCCGCTGAAAAGGCTCCGTGCCGCTGCGGAAATCAATTTATCTTTCCCTGGGCCGCTCGCGTATTGTGAGTTCTCGTAGTGTTTTACCGTTTGATTAATTGAGATTCTTTGTGTTGGAAACCATTTGTAACGCCCCTGTCCGGCTCGGGTGCTGTAAAAACTTTCATAAGAACACGGCGTTATTTATGGGAGCCCCCCGCACGACAAGGTACAATAGCGAGGCGCGGAAGGACAGATTAGATCAAAGCGCTTTGGGTGTGTGAGTTTATTAAGGGCGGAACCGTGTCTCGTCCCCGTGTCAGCCCCCGCGTGGCAGGGCGGCCCGGCCGGCCGCTCAGAAAGTTTTAGTGACGAGTTCTTTCCTCCCGGGGCCTTTTAGGGGCGTCCATCTTATGGGTGTTCTGGAGGCTTCGGGCCCCTCGTCAGGTGGGAAGACAGAGAGGGCGGCGGTGAGGAGTGGGGAAGCCCAGGGGCTGCCCCGTTGGACCCCGGGGGTGGGCGCAGGAGGGGTGCCCCCTCCTCAGGCCTCTGGCGCTGCTCCAGTAACGTGTCTGGCTGCCCCTGGCCCGGCTGGGGCCTTTCTGTGGCTGTGATTCCTACTTATTTTTAGAGCGAAGAACATGGAAGACAGAGGTCCGCGCGCCCCACGAGATCCAACACAGAACGACAGGGTCACTTTCGCGTTTCACTGTAAAGTTTCTTTTGCCCCCGTGGCTTATTTCCAAACCTTGAAGTTCCCTGTTCTGCCCTTTCCTTGAACAGGGGCTGCCTCGCTCCCTGTCAGAAAGCCAGCACAGATGGGGACGGATTTCCCAGGCGCTGACACCCCTGCCTGGGAGAGCGTTCCCACCTTCTTTGTGCCGAACAAGTCAGGCAAGCTAACGCGATGATGCGATCGTGGGCCCCGTGCAGACAGGCAGCGCCCACGGACGGGGCCTCGCCCAGACCGCGCCGCCCCGCGGGGCCCTCGGCGGCCCTACGGCGCTTGTCTGTTGGGTATTAGCCGCCGCAGGCATTTCAGCGAAGGCGCAGGGGGGGAGGCGGAGGGAGGGGGAGGCGCCCCGGGCCAGCAGGGGGGAGAGGAAACTTGCTCCTCTGCTGCCTTCACCATCAGAACCACCTCCCGCCGCTCCCGGGTTGTGGGCGCACCGGGCTCGGGCCATTGCCCCCGTTTGCGTGACTAAACGCAGACAATTAAAGCTGAGTGTGTCCGTTCTCCGTGAACTCATTGTTATCCGGGGTTCAAGGGCTCTGATAACGCGCCCCAGGGAGGCCGCCGCGGCTGGGCGGGCAGGGAGGTGACGGCTTGTTTCCCGAGGCCGGCGGCCCCCGCCCTCACGGCCTCACGCTGCTGCCTTTGCCCACTTTGCTGTGAAGGGGACCCGGTATCCCTGGCACTCGGTCCCACGGCACCCCCTCACTTCCTGGGCCTGGAGGTGACAGGCTCGGGACGCTCTGTGTGAAGGGCGGGGCTCAGGCCGCTGCTTCGTGTCATGAGGGCCTTTCTGGCTTCCTGAGGCCGAGTCCCGCTGTGATGCCCTCGGCAGGGGCGGGGGCCCCGGGAGCTCATGTGTCCCTGAGGGCGGGTGGCCGGTCACGTGAGGATTCCTGGGGAGACAAGGGTCCCCTCGTCCCACCCCCGTGTGTAGCTCAGTGAAAATAGCATGGAGGGGAAGCCGGGATGGCTCAGTGGGTTAAGTGCTCTCTTTGCAGCCCCGGGGACCAAGGATCGAATCCCGGCCCCGGCCCCATGAGGCCCCATATGCTGAACTGGGGTGAGCTTCCCATGCAGGGGGCCCCCAGTTCAACCGAACTGCCCCCTGTTCGGCCCCTGGCTGGAGGGTCAGGGCCTCCCACGCGGGAGGCCCCCGCCCACCTGTGTGGAAGGAAACCAGGTTGAAAACTGATGACGTGCAACTATGGAGACGGCTCTGGGCCCTCCGCCTGCTCTCTGTCTCTCTGTCTCTTTCTGTCAAAAACAATAAAATAAATCTTAAAAAAAAAAAAGAAAAGCATGAAGATGGCACAGAGCGGAGCGTGAGGCACAGGAGCCAAGTTCCGACTTCTCCCCTGGGTGACGGTCGATGTTTCCGCAACGTGTCACGTCTTTTTCTCACTGCTCTTCGGTGTCCTGGTGCCCTAAGTGGGGTGCTTTGCCTGCGCCCCTCTCGGCGCTGGCGTCTTGGCCATGCCCAGGCCCTTCCGTGGTTTGCTTAGTGTTTTCTATACGCGGCTTCACATGCGTCTCTCTTCCCTCCTCGCCCCTACCTTCGTCAGCCGGCCCTGGGGGAGGCAAACGCACGCTGTTCAAATAAAGTTGAAGAAGTGAGCCCCTCCCCCGCGGGTGCAGGCCCCAGGCTTTGAACTGGGCGTGCCTCCCCCTGATCCCGCTGCGGCAGGTGGAGGAAGTCAGGGGCGCCTGGGAGGAGACCCCCACCCGCCCTGGGCCGCGCGCACTCCCGCTGGTGGAGGCTGGGAGGGACATCGGGGCGGGGGGCTGCCCAGCTTTCCCAGAGAACGCCGGAAAACAACGACGGGGTGCGGGCCCCTCCCCGCAGGGGGGGCGTCCAAAGCCCCCCACAAGCCCCAGGCCCCAGGTTCCTCAGTGCACTGCTGCTAAAGTTAGGTCTGCAGGGTTTCTGAAAAAGCGCTGGGTTTTTGTTTTATAAAAAAATGAGTTTAAAATTTTTAAAGAATGTACAGAATGTGCGCTGACGCCCCTGTGGGCACCTGAGTGGGAGCACTCAGCATACAGCGCCGGCTGGCATGGGGGGGCCTGTGGGGCCCCCGGTTCTCCGGGTCAGAGGCAGGCCCGGTGCCCTGGGACCAGCCTCCTTGGGAGCCAGGAGCCTGGAGGCCTCCCTGAGGCCCTCGTGACCTTGGGGACAGTGTCCTTCCTGGTAAAATGGGGATGGTAGCGCCTGCCCAGCCTCTTCCCAGGGCTGAGCTCCTTCCATCTCCAGGGACCCCGACTCCCCGGACCCTTCTCCTTCCAAGCAGGGGACCGGCCAGAGCCCTTCCTGGTCCTGCGGGACGACCCGGTCGTGGCAGGTGTCATGGGAGCGTCAGAGGTGACTCAGTGCCCTGGGTGCTCTTGGGGACCTGGCCCTGGAGCCGGGCATGACTGCAGCCTCTCAGACTTGGGGGGAGGCCAGGCTTGCTGGATAGCGGGGGGCTGCCCCTCGGAAGTTCACTGCCCAGGTGCCTGGGACGACGAGCTGCCGGTCAGCTGTCCCCTGGCAGAACCGGCCCTGCCTGTCCCTCCTGCTGGTGACAAATACCGATGGTGGGAAAGAGGGACCCGTGAAGACATGCAGGGGGGGCGAGCTGTGCTTCCTGGGGTCCTGCTCTGGGTTAGCGGCGGCTGTGCTCACACAGGTGCTTCCTGCCAGGCACCTCGCACCCCGAGGGGCCCCGTTTTCAAGGACCAGCCCCCCTGTTCTGCCACCCTCTCCCCTTCTGTGCCCTGAGCCCAGAGAGACGCGCTGGGGGGCTGAGCCCGGCTGGGGGGCTCGCCTGGTTGGGGCTACTTGTCCATCTTGGCCCGAGTGGCTTTTTCTTGGGACCCGTGCACAGGCTTGATGGGGGTGGGGGCTCCCCAACCCTCATGCCCGGGGCCGGGTGGGGCACTGGTGGGCTGGTCCAGCCAGGGGTTGCCCTGAAAGAGAGTGAGCGGAGGCACAAGATGGCTTCTGATCGCCCGCTGTGTACCCAGCTCTGGCCACCCGCCTCCCTCCTGCCGGCCCTCACCTGGCTCCTTACCTGCGGACTTCGACGCGTCTCCCGGAAGCCCTGCCGCCGGCCTTGTCCTCCCGTGCGGTTTCCTGTGCTGTCCCGGGACCCGGGTGCTCGGCTCTGACCTCTTCCGTTTCTGTAGCTGCTCGCTCTTCCCCCATGTTGCAGCGGGAGAGGCAGGACCCTGTGCCTTTGCTCTGGCGCCTGTTTCAGCACCTGGAGCCGCACGCAGCGCACAGTAGGGACCCGGCAGATCTGTGCTGCCGGGGATGAGATGAGGCAGGCCCTTCACTGCAGGCGTCGCCCTCAGGAAGGGAAGCGTCACCGGGGTCGTCGGCTATGGGCAGCGGA